>JAUTXW010001611.1:0-34334 GCA_030620095.1 Kuschelorhynchus macadamiae
ATGATTTTTGGACAACCTGTACACCTAAGTCAATTTCGGATTAGTTTTCGAAGTTTCAAGGCCAGCAAAACTTTTGACGAATAATGACTTCGGAGACACACTGTATATTTATTTTATTAGTGTTTTAGAAATCCCACTTCATTTTTGTAATTATTGTGATATAGAAAATGGAAATAAATTAGGTGAACGTTATTAAATCGAAAATAAATGTTTCAGTTACAATTAGAAATTGTCTAACCCACGTATTCCAAGTTCTTTCAGATAATTAGGCAATAAATTAACATAAAATCATAGTTTTTGTTTCGCTGATTTTACAAGACATCTTCAGGGACCTTCACTGCACAAGATCAGTGATTCAGTGTCTTGATTTGTAGTGAAGATCCCTGAAGATGACTTGTGTAATCGCAATCGAAACGTCCGAGAGTAATTGCAATTTGACATTGTCTGAAGTTAGAAATCTGGCGCTCCTTAAGGGGAACTGCACGCAGTATTATGGATCATTTTGCAAAGTTTTCTCGCTGCAATATTATGTTAAGGCTGTAAGAGATATTTATTAGCTCCAAGGTGATTTAATTAGGGAAATATGTATAGTTGGGCGCTAAATACGATTTTCTATGAAATAATTAAAACTAGAATTATAAACAGAAGTCGATTTATCCATTTTGACCATTTTTTGACCAAATGACATAGCATATAATTTTTTTTTCCACAAAATGTCTCTTTACCGCCTTGCATTGATCCTTTGTCTACGTAACAGCAAAATTGGAAATGGTAGATGTGTTGTATCTTTGTATTTCTGCAGCGCATGAACCTTTTTGAACCCATTTTTAACCGAAATGTAATTTAAATTGTCTATACATAACACATTTATTTGAGGTCAGACGCGCAGGATGATTTAAAAATTGCGACTTAGTGGTTGTTTGGTAGTTATTGTGAATAATATAAAGTTAAAAAATGTCTGATTCCGAGTTTTCTCTGACTCTATCTGAGTTATTAGAAGCAGCGAAAGTAGCGTCACAAAAATTATTACCAGCTATATCGCGGAAAATTTACTACAAACTACGTATTTGGAGATTTATGGAATGGAAGATGAAAAAGACATACAGTTTTTTCTCGGAGACGGTGTTACTGGCTTATTTTTCAGAACTGGCACAACAACAAAAGCCATCAACAGTGTGATCGAATTATTCAATGATTAAAAGTATGTTACAATCTAATTATAATATTGTAGACATTTCAAAATATTTCTAACTAAGTACCTTTCTGAAACAGCCAGGTAACATGAGATCATATTGAAAATTCGGGAACGTCACCAATTGCGAAAAGATTATGTTAAATTTTGTATATACAATGTACAGGGTGGCCCACTTAAGATGCTCCTATACTTTATCTCAATAAATAAGACACTGAGAAAAAAAAGTTAAATACATAAAGTATTTGACCCTAAGTATATTTATTTATAATATATTTTTGTATACAGGGTGTTCCATTGTGCCAGGACAGTAACCAACTTTTTTCTTTTTAATGAAATGGTATGAATATTTTTAGAAATTCTAATTCTACGCTTGATTTTGAGTATTTTTTGTCATACTAGGAAACAAAATTTTGAGTATTTTTTGAGAAAAATTAACTTTTCTAATCTTTTTCGGAAAAACAGGTTTTTGGAAAAATGTGATTTTTTCCACCTGAAGACTAAATTGTGAATTTTGGTTATGGATCCATGGGAGTGGTTAATATTTAATACTCTGACCTATCAAGAGTGAAAATCCATTATACAGGGTGTCACAAATGACCATAAAAAAAATGTTTTTGTAACTAAAAAAACTTAATTTTTTTAAATGGAACACCCTGTATTTAGCACTTTTATTGTGTTTAGGATTTAATTCTGCATCATTCCATATATAGTTTATATTCCAAAAGTTAGTAGTTTAAAAGTTAAAGATAAACAAGCCCTTCTTTAATATCGTTCGGCAGATTGTCAATTAACGGAAATATTTCGTTCTCCAACAAATTTAAATACCTCCCACCATTCAGAACAAAGTCATAAAATACTGGACCTATTATTCGATCACGGATACTACCACACCACACATAAACACTTCTCCGACCCTGTTTTTTCATTTCTTTTACACGATGTTCATTTGAGTTACACCAGTAATGAGTATTTTTTCGGTTGAACATGCCGGCCGTATTGAAAATTGCCTCATCGGTAAATTAAATATTTTTAAAAATGTCAGTTTCAAAATGGTGGTACAATAAAAAGCCTTGTTTGAAAGTCCTGTTAGGATAATTCCTGAACTAGTAAAAATTTGAACGGATGGTAGTTATTATCAGTTAAAGTCCTTTTGAACACTAGTCTTACTAATTTCCGGTAGATCTCGGGATGCATCTCTTTGCGAATTTTCGTTATTTTCTTTAAAATATATGAGAATTCATAATTGCGTTTCTTCTGTTAGGACAATGTTTGGGCGCCGTTTGTGTTTATTGATTACCACTCCACGTTCAAAACCACGAACAATTCGTGAAAAAATGTTTCGTGGGTACCCGTCTTGCAGGATACAACAACCGATACTCCCGCAGGGCTAATTCTGGACTCATATTATTTCTTATGTAACATTCATGAAGATTTAAACACTCTTGGACACTGTATAAAGAGATTTTTCCTTTAAAAAGAGTTAGAGGCAACTAAATGTCAAACAAAAACTGTGTATTTATTGGTGTCCAGGTAACAATTTTACTATTTTTGTTTTCCGTGGATATATTGTAAAATTAAGACGCGTTTAGGAATGCTATTATTGCGAAAATTAAAAAACCGTAACCGTAATATTATACTACTTGTATTGCCAAAGACGGGGGTTATGTCGAAAATGTTTTGTAATAAGTAATTAGTTACTTTCTTTCTTGCATTACTTGTTGATTTAATGTTAAATTTAATTATAATGTTAAAAGAAAAACTTAGAATAGGATATTATTTAGGTTTAGTTAGATTTTTAACAAAAATACCTGAATTATTATAGAAAATTGGTCATAACTTCTAAACTACTAATTTTTGGAATATGAACTATATATATATATGGAATGATGCAGAATTAAATCCTAAACATAATAAAAGTGCTAAATACAGGGTGTTCCATTTAAAAAAATTAAGTTTTTTTAGTTACAAAAACATTTTTTTTGATAGTCCTTTGTGACCACCCTGTATAATGGATTTTCGCTCTTGATAGGTAAGAGTATTAAATATTAACCACTCCCATGGATCCATAACCAAAATTTTTCTCAAAAACTACTCAAAATTTCGTATGCTATTATGACAAAAAATACTCAAAATCAAGCGTAGAATTAGAATTTTTAAAAATATTCATATTCATTTCATTAAAAAGAAAAAGTTGATTACTGTCCTGGCACAATGGAACACCCTGTATACATAAAAATATTATAAATAAAAAATATACTTAGGGTCAAATACTTTTTGTATTTAACTTTTTTTTCTCAGTGTCTTATTTATTGAGATAAAGTATAGGAGCATCTTAAGTGGACCACCCTGTACATAGTCCTTCGTCCTTCTTATGTGTACATATATCCGGGAAAAAAGTTCTCATTTTTTCCCCGGGAAAAAGACATTTTATAAAAAGTGATATTTTGTTATTTATCAACAGGGGTCAAATGTCAAACTTTTTTCCCGTTACAAAAAAACAAACATTAAACTAAAATGGTCATATTTTCACAAGGCATCAAAATTTTTTCTCAAAGACTCTACTCAAGTTTTAAGAAAAAGGAAGATAATTCTTTAGGAAAGTACTAATAAAATGCTTAAGTTTTTAATTCAAAATTACCATGAGATGATACAAGAGAAAATATACTCGTTTTAAAATAGTCTCGTTGACTTGAGGCAATAGAAATACCATTTTAAACCAAGAATTCTATTTTTTCTGTGTAGCTATTAAAAAAAAACGACTTTTTTCCACAAGTCACCCTGTTTTAACATACATTGCATTAACAAACACTCAATGGTTTTAAGATATTTCTAATGTTATTTGGTTTTTCCAGATGACTTTTTGTCTTAAATCTACCTATGAAATATCTATAAGACATTAATTAACACCCTATACCTTTTTGTGCTACAGATCGTAGCAGTGGTGTAAATAGAATGTGCTTCTGGAGAGGGGGTTTGAGAGGTGAAATTTCAACAACCAAAAACTGTATTTTTATGTTCCTGTAATACCTTAACCATGGCTCTCTCCAATCCCGAAAAAAAGGTCGCTATTGTACACTACTTGTATCATTTAAGCTTACATAGGTTTGAGGGTTAAAACACCCTGTTAAGTACGCCACTGGATCGTAGACAAAAATCAGTTCGATTCATGAAGAACAACACTCTAAAAAATTATTTAATAAAAACCTCGGACTGTACCACTGAGTAATTAAAAACAATAAACACCTCAAGTTATGTGTATCAAATTAGCAAAATGAATGTTATTTGTCAGACACAATAGTTCATTATCTATTTTGTGTGGCATATTTCTCACCGGAACAAGGTAAATGGGTGTTGCCACATTTTTATGAAGAAATTCTCTAATTAGTATCATTCAGTAGTATAGGCGTTTAAAAACAATTCTTAAGAAAATTCTCTTTGTTCCCTATAATTTTAGTGATTGTTGGCTTAAGGCGGGATAAAAAAATATTTAAAATAAATAAATCATCATTTCAAAAATGAGAGATTTTGGGGCTAGTTTAACTTTATCCCGTCATATTTAGTATGCAGTATAAATCAGTTAAAGTACAGTGAAACCTCTCAACAACGGACAGTAGCCGTGCCACAGAAACTGTCCGTTTTATAGAGGTGTCCGTCGTGGGGAGTGAATAAATTAAATACCAATGTAATTTTACTTAAAAAAATATTTTATTTTTAGGTAAAAAAATAATATGTTTAGTACAAATTCTTAATACAATTGTTACTCCTTCTGTTTGAGAGAGTTGGATTACCATATCTTTCAAATGAACGCGTAATATCTTCAGATCCCCGAAAGATATTATACAAACAGAAGGTGTATATATAAAATTTCTTGCTCCTTGCTTAAAGATTATAAAGAATATAGTGATATCGTTCCATTCGATCGACTGTTAATATTTCAGCATATTTGCGTTTTAAAAAAATCTAATGAAGAACTGAAAACCTACTGATTTTAGAATTAGCTCCTTATCCTCTTTATTAATTTATTTACACATCTATTTTCCTATTGCGTGGATATAGGCATATGTTCAACATTGGAAGTTAAAAAAATAATATGAAAACTAAAAAATAATAATTCTGCAAATGGATCTTTTCTAGATATACTGAGGGCGTCTTATATCAAAGCAATCCACAAAAAGAACTAGTAACATGATGAAAAGAATTACAGGCCAATATGGTAATACCAAATATTGTCATATACATACATATATGCATACAATAAAAATGTACTACCTAATATAAAATATTATATTACCTACATATACAGTTTGATACAGTTTTACTTTATAAAAAGTTTCTATTTAAAAAAATTATCAAGTGTTTTTGTCTTAAACTATTTAATTTATTTTTAATAATTTGAGATTTCATTTTAGACGCAAATTCTGAGATTTTTTCCCTTAAAACAGTATTTATAGATAACGTACAAAAGTTTTCAGTATCCCTCAACATTTTATATGCTTCCTTAATGTTCTTAATATTGAAAGAGATAATTTGTTCATCATCACTGTCAGATGAGTTAAATCGGAAGAGAATACATTTATGTTTCTACCTAATTCCGATAATGACACATCATCTTCACTATCGTAGTGAACGTTTTCCTCGAGAATTTCGTCGAATCCAGCTTTTCGGAGGCAGTTATTGATGGTCTTGGATTCGACTCTTTTCCATGCAGCAACAATCCAAATCAAGGCACTTACAACGTTTATGGATTACTCCATTTGTTCGGTAGATTCAGAATACTCCATGGATGACAAAAGTCGCTTGATTAACAACTTTCTGTAGTAGTTTTTAAAATTTTGAATCACGCCCTGGCCCAATGGCTGGCAATGTGATGTCGTATTTGGCGGTAAAAAAATTATTTTAACATTTTTTAACTCGAGTTTTGGGTGAGATGCAGCATTATCCAAAAATAAAAGTACATTTCGGTTCTGCCTTTGCATTTTTCAGTCAAATTTCATCAACCAATCCGACATTATATCCCTTGTTATCCGTGCTTTCTTGTTATAGTACCATTCAAGTGGCAATATTACTTTACTTTTTCCGTGCACCAGTGCATTTTCATTTTTTTCCATTCATAGCAGAGCAAAGTAAAATAGGGAGTCTCTCCTTGGACAATTTCCCGCCAGCACATGTTTCGCCTTTTAAAGAAAACGTTTCATTTGACAAAGCGCGGAAAAAGAGTCCCGTTTCATCGGCGTTATAAATGTCTCTCGGTGCGTAGCTTTTGACAGTAGCACATAATTTCGTCCGCCAATCAGTTACCTGAATCAAGTCTACAACCGCTGCTTCGCCACAGATGGACTTGAAAGATAATATCTCTAAGATCTCTAAGACATTGACAGAACTTCTCCAATCATCCATTTGATCCTTTAAAACCATCAACTTCTAGATTCTTCGCAATTTCTTGAGCTTTTTCCTTTATTATTGTAGCGGATATTGGAATTTTTATGAAGCGTACTTTACAAAACCAGTCGTAGACAATTTGGTCTACGGCAGCACCCTCAGTTTTCGCAAATTTCTTTTTCTCTTTCATGTTCTCGGTCTCGGCGAATCGCTTGTTAAGATCGCTCTTGTTTCTCAAAATATCACTAATTTGAGATTTTTCTACACAGAATTTTTCGGCTAATACTCTAACACTAAGTTTGTTTTTTTGCCGCCTACTGGATTATTTCAACTTTTTTTTGAAGACTCAAAAACTTTCTTTTGTTTTAGGACATATTGATCGCACCAGAGTAACATCAAAACTAAGATATTCTATTCATGAAGACTACATTTAATAAAAATAAGGTGATCTACTTATTATGCAATTCACCGCAATTTACCTACAAGCCAGACAGCTTAACCCAGCCTATTGTTAAACTAGGGCTATTAACAATAGGCGCCGCGCCGCTCGTTAGCATAGATCTAAATATTGCCCATTATGTGCAATAAAAATATCGGCATTAAATGTGGGATTTTGAAAAATTATCTGAACCTCTGTCCGTTCTGAGGAGGTAAATTTTACTGTTTTTATTAAAAATTTTCCAAATTTTACTGTCAGTGTCCGTTGTTGAGAGTGTCTGTTGCCAAGAGGATTTAATACACAAGAATACATATACTGACGGTCGGTGACAAAATTGTCCGTTCAGCACGTCCTCACGAACAATCCATTGTTCGGAGGTATGTAAAATTTTGAAAAATAAGGAAATGTATTTTATTCACGGAAGAAAAGTCTAGAAGGCCTGAATACTAGTTGGGCAATTGAAGGGCTCTATTCTCGTTGCTTAGTGACGTCTACTTATCTTTCAATAACAACCAGCCCACCGCCTCAGTTTTTTGTGGCTATGCAAAAGCCTTTGACTGTGTTAGTCATGAAATTTCGATAAGCAAGCTAAATTTTTATGAAATCCGTGATACTTCTCTAAATTGGTTTAAATCTTATCTCGGGAATAGACAACAATTTGTAAACGCAAATGGTTCTGATTCTGATTGTAAATTGATTACAAGTGTAGTCCCTCTAGGTTAGGTCTTGGGACTTATTATTTTTTTGTTATACATTAATAATGTCGCCAACCTAAAAATTAATGGGAAAATTTCCCTCTTGCATTTTTACTTCAATGTGGCTAAAACGGTGGCCTTATCTTATAAGGGGATTTTACAACCGCTTCCGCTATTTAACAGCAATTTTTGAATATAAATAACAACCTAAAATGGTCTAAGCATATTGTCACCTTAACTAAAAAAGTGTCTACCGCCTGTTTTGCCATTTGATCAGTATCACATTTACTTATTTCTCTCTATTCGAATCCCATCTCCGCTATGGCTTTCCCTTTTGGGGCTGCTGTACCACCGAGCAATTTCTTAGTATTTTTAGGCTTTAAAAGAGAGCAATTCGCTCTTTGTTTTGTCTAAATAATAGAGCTCACTGCCAATACTATTTCATGATGTGAATCTTCTTCCGGTTTTACGGAAAGTGACCAAATTCAACATTGCCGCTTTATTAAAAAAATGCAGTCACTTATTAGAAAATACTTATTTTAAACACACCAAAATAGACTTATTTTTAATTTCTGTAGAACACTTCAATTTTACATTCGTTTTGGGTAATGTAAAGAACAATTTACTCCCATATTTTTAATGACATCTTCTATATTTTTTACATTCATTTTCGCAGCAGAATAGCCTTTTTTTTTGAAAGTGTATCATCATGTTAACCATTATTTTCAAAATGGCTGTCATATCGCCATCTTGAAAATAAAAGCTAGCATGCGACGCAACTTTAAAAAGGTAATTTTACGGCGAAAACGACATTTAAAATTGTTGGAGAGAAATAAATTAAAAAACTATCTTAGTACCCAAAACGATTTTTAAATCGAAGTGTTCTAAAAAATGAAGAAATAAGTTTATCTTGGACTATCTAAAATAGGCATTTTTTGAATAGTCACTGTACCCTTTGTACTTGTTCTTTTTGGTTGTAAAAAGGTTATATGAAAGAACTCAAAATGAGGGATTACTCCTTCACCAGTGTGTCAAGAAGCGACCAAAACATGACGCTCTGTTTGTTTCAGAACCTGTCAGTCACTGCGATCGTGGTATCTGGCCCGGCAAGGCTCATCAGGTAGTTTTCTTGGGGGGTATCAGTATTAAAACCAAACACTACCATTTTAATCTTTTCCACACCGTTATCTTTCCGAAAAACTAATTGAAGTTTAAAATATCTCTAAAATAGGCAAAAATCCTAGCGCATTTTTAATTTAAATCTGAGAAAATGTAATTTGGTATGAATTTATCATCTTTTAACACATATTTGACAATTTTGTTGACTTCCGGTCCAACTGGAGGTAGCGCCATATTTCAATTTTTAAATGAAACCCTCAAATTCTCTTAATTTTCCGCTTTTAGATTTTGGAAATGGGGTAAAAAAAAGGGAATTGGAAAAAATTAAATATATTTACCTTAAAAATTGAATAGATAGTCTTAAGTTCTGGGTCCACTACGAAGGTACCCGAGGAACGAACCTGAAAAATGATTTGTTTTCTGGACGTTTCAGGGGAAAGTCTACCCCCGTCTTCAGCAAACCTACAAATAAAATACTAAAAGCAGAATATATCTTATGTTTCGTATGATATATATATATATATATATATATATATATATATATATATATGTCACGAAACACAAGAAATATTCTGCTTTTAGTATTTTATTTGTAGGTTTGCTGAAGACGGGGGAGACTTTCCACCGAAACGTCCAGAAAACTAACATTTTTCAGTGTCGTTCCTCGGGTACCTTCATGTGGACCCAGAACTTAAGACTATCTATTCAATTTATAAGGTAAATATATTTTATTTTCTTATTTTCTCCTATTTTCTAAGGCGAAAAACCCAAAAAATTGTTTTAAACCATGAATCCGCCACTACAATTTCGTAATTATTTAAAAAAAAGGGAGCTATCAGAATTTGTTTTATTTTTATTTGACTTTGCGACAAATAACACTTATGCAATACGTACTCTCTTATATAGATTTAATTAATAAACTGACTTTTTTTTTATTTATGGGCAGATCACGAGAACTGCCTAAACGTAAGTATTAGGTGCCGTGGTTACCTTAACTGAATAGAGACTCCCATTTAAAAACCCAAAGATGGCGGTCTACCTGTTAAATCGAAAACGCTGTCATGTGAAAGTATAATATACAGGGGGTAGTGCATTTAAAAAAGGTTGTGTTATTTTTTACCTCTTTATGTAATATTTTAATAAACTCTGTACTGATTCGCTTTAGATAATAAAGAATCCTTCACTAATAAATCATTTTATAAAAAAAATAAAGCCGACTTCAAAAAAATGCACCAAAAATACTATTTCATGAAATATTAACACTTCCAGCATTATTTATTTTAGAAACCGTCTGTTTGACGAGAAAACACCACAAACTCTAGGCATGACATATAGCTTCCACAGAATTAATAAAAATAATCAATTATTTACAATTCTATGAAACTTTACGATCATCTTCCAGTACATTTAAAAACTATCCCTATGTTTGCACTCTTTCTCTTTTTATAATGAATAAGTCTCATTAAAATGTTTTTTATTTGTTTTTATTTATTTAAATCTTTTTGGGTGTCATGTTCCAGCTGCTAGCATAGCATTTGAAAATATTTTATAGGGAATGAACTGTCTGATAGTCCGTTAACATTAATTATTTTTGTTACACATTAAAGTTATACATTTTTTTTCTAATACACTTTAATTATTATATTAGTTTAGTACACTTTTTATTTAACTTGACTTATTTTGCTTGTATAAGGATAACAAAATAGACTTTAGGGTCGCGTAATTTTAATCGAAATTATTCACCATGCCATGTAATGTTTATTTCCTTATTACTAAGGTCACCTAGATTCATTAACCGCTTTCCGGCAATGTTATTTTCTAACGAATGTTTCTTTTTTTTGTGATGGTTTTATAGCTCATATCATTACTTGGTATATCTACAATTTATGTATTTGTATTGACCTATCGAAAAATATGATTTTTTTTCCATTAATATTTCGTTTTTTCATTGTTTTGTTTTTTTTTTCTTTTAAGGTAATTGCAACCATTTTCCTGCGGCAATAAAGCACACTTTTGTTTGTTTGTTATGCAAGAAGTCGCTAAGTGACATTTTAGCTGTTTTAATCTAAACGCGCCATCTAGAGTTAATTTTCATGTAGTTTCGATTGCTGTTGTTAGTTTTCACATAAAAGGTCCCTAAGTGTCATATATATCATGTTATTCCTATCTCTCGTGCTGGTTTCTGTGCAAAAACTACCTAGGTGTAGAAAAAGTACCTTAGATAAAAAAAGTTATATTAGACGACACCATTACTTCAGCTTGCTTTCTTCGTATGTAAGGTAAAAAAACGTAAATATATTATACAGGGCGCGTCGAAAACTTGAAATGTTGGGAAACTGTCTTAATTATTGTGTAATTTTTATTAAAGTTGTTAAAAAATTTTTTCAGCGAAAGCAGAAATGGTTTTAAGTTGATACTCAGCGAAAGTATCTATGAAATAGTTGGAAACAGTTGGTTTCCAAATAGCATTTTAAAACAGATACTGCAATTAAATTATCGGTTCAGAAAAAATATGAAACACGTTCGATGCATTTACAATTTTGTGACACTGAGTCTGTCTGTTTTGTCACCCTTTTTACTTATCGGAACGATTTTTGCATTTTTTACCTAATTAGAATATTGAAATGTGTTTTTAGTTAATTGGGTGTAGTTGAATCCAAAAAAATAGGTTTTGTTCAAGAAAAAGTTAAAACGACGTTAATGCCTATTTTTCTACATAAAACTATTACCATTCTTCAAATTTCATGTTCATTTGTTCTAACTCACTATTGAGAGTCGTTTAGATAATATGTATGCAACAGATTAATGCTATCTGAGCTGATATTTTACACTTTTTTGCCAACAAAATCATACATAGAAATTCACACAATTATCTGAGATTATAAATTGTTTAAACTACAAGTTAATACAGACTAATCTGTTATTTGCGTTTTATTAATTACTGTTCTATAATTGTTTACATAATATTTATCTAAACAATAGCATCTGCACGCGATGAGTGTTTTTTTATTCAGTTAAATTTACATAAACAGAAAAGAATAATAATGTTTTAGGTAGTCCGAGAAATTTCCATAACAAAAAAAACTATACGAACAATAATAACTAATCCTTAAGAAGGTATGCCAGATGTTTGGAAAATGCAGAAACTGGGCTGTGCAAATTTCTGACAGTGATATAAACGCAACATTGCGTCAAAAGACTAAAGAATTTGTGGGTCAATAACTCTTTTGTTTTTGAGTCGACTTCATTGATTTTTTAACACAACACAAATAAAATATCGTACTTTTTGAAACTTATTTCATCGAACAGAGAATGTCTTCCGAAAAGTGCTTATACCAGGAGAATCAAAAACTAGTTTTTTCGATCTAACTTTTGAACACCCTGTGGAATTATTTCGCAGTGCAAATCGTTTGCAACCTTATTCTACACCTAGGTGTAACTTTTTTGAATAATTGGTTTTTTGTTCACCTCGAGAGTTCACTTTTTAACAAATATACGAGGTTTTAAAGAAAAGATAATTTTTAAACACGACTTTCTATTATAATTCGGCATAACAAACGTAACCAACAAAATGCATTAACAATTAAAGTTTAAACGTAAACAAAGTAAAAATATATTAATTAAGAAATCATGGTTCTTGGGATTAGACCGTGTCAAATTGGAATTGTTATCCGACGTTTCGCCTTCGATTGCACGAGGCATCTTCAGGGATCTTTACTCCACGAGATGTGAACACTGAATGAGCACGAAGAGATTCAGGCGGGCCTTTGTACCCTACTTGTGCTCGCTGAACCGTGACCCTGTGTTAAGATCGGTTTCCACGTGTGATGTAGACCGTAACCCGTATCTCTATTGAAATTTTTTGTATGTTTAAATATTTCAATAGATTCGTTTATAAAAACCTGGAACCGATGCTAGAACCTTGGTTTCCTTTACATTTATGAAATGGCCAATGTTATGCTGATGTTCAGCTACAGCAGATTGATATAAGCTAGTTGATATTGAGCGTTCTGTTTCTCCCACATACACTTCTCCACAGGAGCAAGGAATTTTATATACTCCTTCTGTCTGGAAAGGTACAAGATCTTTCGGGGATCGCAAGCATTGTCCAATCTTCTTATGTGTATTGAAGATTGTACGTATGTTGGACCGCCGAAGTAATCGTCCTATTTTGTCTGTAGTGCCATTTATGTAAGGAAGAACAACACTACCTAATAGTGGCTCTTTATCATTCTCCTTTGGCGGAGTTGGTTTACTATGTCTTTTAATTGAACGCGTAATATCTTCAGTGCAATAGCCATTCCCTCTGAGAGCTTCGGCCAGTTTCGATGTTTTCGATGTTAAAGAATCTTGATCAGAAATCGAAATAGCTCTGAATACTAGTGAGTTAATAACCGATTTCGTTTGTGCTGGATGGTGATGGGAATTTGCGTTTAAGTATCTATTTGTTTGCGTCGGTTTTCTATACACAGAATGTCCTAATGTACCATTTTCCTTTCTTTGAACACATACATCTAGAAAGGGAATTGTTCTATTAGATTCAATTTCCATCGTGAATTTGATATTATGATGTTGCTGATTAAGGTGGTCCAGAAATATGAGGAGATTATCCTGTCCATGAGGCCAAACAACAAAAGTATCATCTGTATATCTAATTCAGTGCTTCGGTCTTATTGGAGCGGATGTTACAGCAATATCCTCAAAGGCTTCCATAAAGATATTCGCTACCTCAGGTGATAGAGGAGATCCCATAGCTGAGCCTGAAGTTTGTTCATAAAAAGCTCCTTGAAAAATAAAATAAGTAGATATAAGACAAGCTTCCACTAGTTAAGTTCTTATCAAGATTATTGTTATCCATTATGCCTGATATAACGGAAATTGAGTCGTTGACAGGAACATTTGTGTAAAGTGATTCTACATCGAAACTGACCAAAATATCTTCGGGATCCAACTGGATTGTCTTGAGTTTTTCCACGAAATGTACCTAGTTTGTCTGTGGGCGAGTCTATTGCACTGACGATCGATCGAAGTGGTAGGTTGTCCTTGTGTATCTTCGGAAGGCCGTAGAACCTGGGAGTCTTGGAGCTGCTTGGTTTTAATGATTTTTTCTGGGCTGGTGGTAGACTGGATGTGTTGATTAAATTGGTAATACGTCTATCTATTTTACTTATAGGGTCTGCCTGCATAACCTTGTAGGTGTTGTTATCCAAAAGTTGAGTAACCTTCTCCACATATTCTGTACTGACCATGACGACTGTGGCGTTGCCTTTATCTGCTGAAAGTACCAGAATGTTCGCGTCTTCGTTTAAGGTCTTCATTGCTGTTTTTTCGGCTGCGGAGAGGTTCGACTTCGGTAGTTTTGAGTTTTTAATGATCTTCGCTGTCTCATATCTGATTTCATCGGCTTGTTCCACTGGCAATCTTCTGATTGCTGCTTTAACAGAAGGTCTTCTACGGGAATGCTACTCGGTGCTATTGCGAAGTTTTGGCCCTTGGAAAGGACGGAAAGTTCTGTTTCGGATAACGGCTTCGATGATGGGTTGACAACTGTGTTCTGTGTAAGTTTCACTGGATTTTTTCTGTTGAGGAGGGCTTCAAACTTCTTTTGTTGCTTAAGTGTAACTTCTTGATGGATTTTTTCTGCCTGTGCGTTGGTAATGTTATCCAAAGTTGTAAATGTAGTTCTTTCTAGTCTAGAAGCTAATTTCAGATGAATTTCTAATAGTTTCCGAGCATTTGCATCTAAATCACGACGTGTTGCCTTAATCCGTTACATCCTAATGCGTTGCTAGCACGCTTATAAATATTCTTAGCAGTTCTAGAAAGCATTGTGTGCAAGCAAATGTGATGTCTCACCTGTAGCGATTTCGGTACTACATCTTCATCTCGGCATCTAAGGAGAAAGGCCAACTGGCAGAGTAACTTCTTCTTGCTGTTCCGGAAATCGCCAAAAGTTTTGGCATCCTTCTTGGTTTCCTCCCCATAGAGGTTAGCTAACATAGAACGGAAGCTTTCACGGCTTTGGTTAATTAAGAAATCATGGTTCTTGGGATTAGGCCGTGTCAAATTGGAATTACTATCCGACGTTTCGCCTTCGATAACACGAGGCATCTTCAGGGATCTTTACTCCACGAGATGTGAAGACAGAATGAGCTCGAAGAGATTCAAGCGGGCCTTTATACCCGACGGAAACCAAGATTCTAGCTTCGGTTCCAGGTTTTCATAAACAAAAATTTAGAGAATCTATTGAAATATTTAAACATACAAAAAATTTCAATAGAGATACGGGTTACGGTCTACATCACACGTGGAAACCGATCTTAACACAGGGTCACGGTTCGGCGACCACACGTCGGGTATAAAGGCCCGCCTGAATCGCTTCGAGCTCATTCAGTGTTCACATCTCGTGGAGTAAAGATCCCTGAAGATGCCTCGTGCAATCAAAGGCGAAACGTCGGATAGTAATTCCAATTTGATATGGTCTAATCCCAAGAACCATGATTTCTTAACTCACCAAAGCCGTGAAAGCTTCCGTTCTATGTTAAATATATTCATTATTAATATCGTGTGTTTTCACCGCGAGCTTATATAACAGCCTCCATTCTTCTTGGAATACTTGCTACCAAACGCCGTATGTCATCTTGAGGAATAGCTGTCACAATGGCAGCCACAACTTCTGGACTCAAAACCATTTCTGTCAAAATGACAAGACAACCGCAACTAATAATGACAATCCAATATTATTGCTTGTGTCAATTATTGGCCTACCGTGATTTTCATAGCTGCTCAGATACAAATACCAAATTTGATATTTTTGCAAAGTATTCGTTAAAATCGTGTATCTCCAACAAAAATAGAGTTATCGAGGTGAACAAAAAAACAAAATGTTTAAAAAAGATGCATCCTGGTGCAGAATAAATTTGCAAACCTTTTGCATTGTGAGATAATTCTACAGAGTGCTCAAAATATAGACTGAAAAAACTCATTTTTGATTCGCCTGGTATAAGCACCCTTCGGAAGATATTTTCTCGTTGATGAAAGATGTTTCAGAAACTAAAATATCATACCTGTATTTTGCCAAAAAATCGATAAAATCGGCCTTAATACAAAAAAGTTATTGACAGTTATGTTAACACAAAGATATAATGTTACTTCTTAGTCTTAGCTTATTGGTTTGGTCAAAATTAACCCAGAATACCTACAGAGTATAATATAAAATAAACCGTAGTAGACAAAGACAAATGTAGAGAGAGAGAAACAGGTAATGTTCGTCAATTGTCGTCATGAAGATACTGCAAATTCGCTTCTCTGCAGATTATTCTTTAACAACCACAATATTTAATCATAAAAGTCCTTGAGGTTTAATAAGTTTTCTTACTTTTTTAAACTCTAACAAATACCATTTTTTTCCATCGTTAACTCCATATTAGTTTCATATAGTGGAGTAAGAATATTATATTTTCTAACTGTAATAATTTTTTTACCACAAATCGCGAGGGCTGTGTAAACAAAAGAATTAATAACTGATCGTTTTTATGCCGGACGATGATGGGAATTTGCCTCTAGGTATCTGTTAGTATGTTTTTTTATTTTTGGTTTCGATGTAGAATCGCTATATACAAATGTGCCTATAAATGTTTCAATTGCCATACTAATTTCACCATAATAATAATGACAACTCATTTTTAGATTTCATTGAAGCATGTTTCACGTCAACATATTTTGTTTTTCAAGAAACTTTTTATGAACAAACCTCAGGAGCAGCCATGGCATTTCCGCTGTCACCAGTGGTAGCCAATATCTTCATGAAAACTTTTGATGAGGAAGTCTTAGAGTCGTCTCCATTAAAGCCAAAATCATGGTTCAGATATTATTACATTACATTACATTATATTGATTACATTATATATTGATTACATTAATGAATTACAATAAAAACCGTACACCTAGATAAATATCTGTGTGTGTACAAAACAGAATATTATTCTTAATTTTAAAAATTGCAAAAGCATACAAATAAAAAAAATATACCAAACACTTTATCTAACTCTAGTAAACTATATAATTGCGAATCTGTGACTTGATTGAGAAACACAAATAACTATAAACCAATTAACTTAGCCTTTTCTATATTAATTAATTACAAAATATAAGATACATAATCATCTTCGCAGAACTGTAGAAAAAACTTCAAAGCCTTCCTTAAGCAACTTCGTTATCTTTTTACTAAAAAGATGTTTGTTTTGTATTTGTCTAATATCAGACGGAAGTAACTTGAAAAGTTTTGGACCAAGGTAAGTTAAAAACCTTTGAGTTGTTGTTCTTGTCAGAAAAGGTATTTCAACGGAGTTAGCAGCTATGCCTCTGGTATAGTAATTTAATTGTCGTAACGGCTGCCTTAAGTTAGGAGTTTTATTTACAAACAAAAGGACCGCCTTCGTATATAATTGCTGAAGTGTAAAGACTTGGGCTTCCTGGTAAAGAAGTTAAGTAGAATATCTGGGATGTTTTTTAAAAATTACCCTTAGGAGATATCTTTTAGTAAAATTTAATATATTTAAACCAGTAGCAAAAGCATATTGATATACCATATCTGATATGTAGACGACACTATTGCAATATGGCCGCATGGTCCAGAAAATATCTTCATGTTTCTGGATCATCTGATTCAACAACATTCTAATATAAAATTTCCAATGTTCTTGTACAAAGGAAAGGGGATGGTTCCTTATAACACGATACGAACAGATACCTAAATACAAATTCTCATCATTATCCACAAAAGCAATCGGTTATTAATTCTGTGGTTTACAGAACCCAAGCGATTTGTGGCCAAAATTCTTTTCAATCGGAAACTATGAAACTGGCTCAAGGTTTAAAAAGGAATTGATATTGCAATTGGGATATTAGACGGCCAATTAGAAAATATAATAATCCAGATACTGATTACTGTTATTATGGAAACGTTGTAATATCTACATTCAAAAGTAAGGGAACTATATTTTTAAAAAAATTGTTACTGCTTGGGTTTTTATTTCCATTCTCAGTCCGAATATTTAAAAACCCTGTTTACTGCAAATCTACATAATTTAGGTATTAGTAAGCAAGTACAGTATAGTAAATAATAAAATTTTACCTTATATGAATTTTTTAGATACAGGATGTGAGTATTAATAATAATTATATGAGTATTAATAATAGTAATAGGCGGTGCGGTAATAAAAGCCCTAATATTGTTAGATAGGGTATTAAATACACTCTCTTAGGGTGAAAATATGCCGGGGTCTTAGTTAAAATAACACATTCATTAATTGTTGCTTAAGATATATCATCCAACTTCTATTTAAAAGATATTACCACTCATCTGAAGTACGGGTGTCCGATTTTGGGTACTTTTGCGGGGTATCTCTGTTATTTTTATGGCTAGAAATTTGCGGTTTTTGCAACAGTATCCTAGTTTTTCCTAAAACTAAAGATGCTGTTAACAAAATTATCATAGCCCTTTTAGTTTTTAAGATACAAGGCTAAATTGAAAATTTTGCATTTTCAGACACCCCTCGCATCTTACCTATCAGATAACTTATGGAAAATATAAAAACTACTTCTTATATAACTTTTCCCGTAGAACTTAATTCCGCCGGAATTAGTATACAGGGTCAGGTCAAAAAGTTATCGGACCCTGCTTCTTTTTTTTTTAGATGTAACACTCTGTATATTTATAGACTATAAAATTTGTCTTTATTTTTACCTTTTCAAAAATATATAATAGTATCCACTTTTTCTCAGAAACACGCAAATAAATGACAATTTTCTGAAATGAAATGCATAATTTAATAGTAGGCCATGAATAACAATAATAAACAATTGAAAGTTACATATTGCTAATGAAGATTTGGGTACCTTGCATATAGGTATCTTGTAATATAAAAATACCTATAGAGTTTTTTAATATCAGTGTGCTTGTAACAACAGTTTTATAGCATAAAGTAACAATATAACAAACACAAATAAATAACATTATTAAAAAAAAGGAAAAACAAATGTTTAACGGTGATGTTTAAATTGACGACCATTTTCTCTAATGCAAAATTGGCACATTTTTGTAATTCTTTGAATAGCTTTAAAAAGAATCATTCGCAGATTTCGAAAGGCTAAATATATTTATTATTTTTATATACTTCATTTTGTATATATTCCCATAAAAGAAAATCTAAAATTGAGAGATCTGGAGATCGTGGAGGCCATCTAACAGGTCCGTTGGTACCTATCTATCTTTGAGGAAAGTTATTATCGAGAAATTGCCTTAAGAGCCTATAGTTGTGACTTGGGGCGCCCGCCATCTTGCTGTAGGTAAACAGCATTATATTGAATAAATAAATTGTGAAAATCTTGAGACTTGTGTATTAAGACATGAGTCACTATTCTTTAGTTCGTTGGAAATTTCGATATCCTCCATAAAGTCCAACCTGTTGAAGTTTTTAGACGTTATGTTACGAAGTAGTTTAGAATTTGACCTTGGGCTGAAACTATGATTGGAAGATCACAGGTGCTCTCCAAAGGCTGAGGTAGTTCTTTTTAGATGTTCATTAATCCTTGTGTGTAAGGGTCTACAAGTTCTGCATATGTAAATTTTGTCACAAGAACCACATGAAAGTTTGTAAACTCCACTTTTTGATAAAGAGTCTATCTTATCCTTTGTATTTACTTAAAGGGTGCCTAGATTGGATTTAATTTTATGAGAGATTTTTATGTTTGGGATATTATTTGAGAAAATTTTAGATACTTTATCATTTAAGCTGCTATTCAAATAAGGTAAAGCAATATATTTGTTAGAATTGTTTGCCATGGGGTAAATCTCTTTCTTTAGTTTTTTATGTTTGGTTTTGAGTATCAAGGAATCAATTAGATTAGGATCATAATGATTGTTAACTGCTATTTGTTTTAGTATTTTAACTTCATTGTTATAATAAAATTGTCGATAGAAAGAGGAATATTTAAAAGTCTGTTAACATAGCAATGGAAAGCTGCCATCTTATGCTGATTAGGATGATGAGACAAGTTAGATATTGTATGATCGGTCTGAGTAGGCTTTCTATAGACAGCAAAACTCAATCCTGAAATCGTCCTCTCAATTGTTAAGTCAAGAAAGTTTATATCTAAAGCAATGAAGAATTTCAGGATTGCTGTCAATGATAATGTATGTTATCTCAAGGTGGTTCATAAATAAATCAGCCAAAAAAGGAGACAAACAACTACCCATTGCTAAGCCATCAGGCTGTTTGTAAATTTTCCCATTGAAAGAGAAAAAAATTTGAGAGAGACAGAAGTTTAAAAGAGATAGTATATTAACAATTTTTTGGTAATCAATATTTTTAGCTACAAGAAGGCTACTTACCAGTTTGACTGTTTCATCTCTAGGGACCGTGGTAAAGAGGTTAGTAACGTCGAAGGAGACCATCAAACAGGTAGGTGGTAGGTTCATTGGTTTAAGTTTGTTGGTTAACATCAATGAATTACTCACCCCAAACTTCGGAATGAAACCTGAAAGCTCTCTAATGAGTTTATGTATAAAATTAGCAATTAAAGATATTGGTGTGTTGGTAAAACTAACAACTGGTCTTATAGGAACATCTATTTTGTGTATTTTAGGCAAGCCATACAACTTAGGCATATTAGGATTGCAAAAAATGATTTTTTGGAGCTTGGTTTTCCTCAAGAGATAAACTAAAATGTTTGACAAGTTTAGATGTTTTTTTGACAAAGGAATTAAAGGGGTTAGTAGATAAAAGAGACCTTTCAAATATAGTCAAATTTATTAAGTATGACTAGACAATTATCTTTGCCTGCCTTAGATATCAAGGGATCCTTACTTTTTATTTTGGACTTGAGTTTTTTAAAGCTTTAAGAGAATGTTCAGAAGTAAACTGATTTAACCTGAATAAACCCTTCTTAACGTTAAAAAGGATGTTGTGGATGTCATTGCGTAATGCTTTGTTGGTATGAAAATCCAACGAAACTTGTTCTATTAGGACATCAAGTTCAACAGCGAACTCGAGAACATCACTCTCAGACAGACTGGTTTAAGACCCATGTTGAGAAGATTCAATTCATCTGAATCAAAAATTACATTGGATAAGTTTTTAACTCTGTCATGAAACTTAAAATCTGAGAATTTAATTGAGTTTTTTGTCATATTTCTAAGAGAAAGAGATTTCTGTCTGACAAGACCCTCTAGCTTAGTTTTAACTCTATTATACTTGACACTCTTCTCCAAACTAACATCATCGTTAATATCATTAAGTAAATTCTGAAGGTTTCGATCGCCAAAAGAGTTGATCAGCCGATTGTACAAAATTCTGTTATTGTAACAATACAACATTTCCGCACTTGAAAAAACGTACCGTACGTCAATGGCATTAGCCCATACCTACCTAAAGCCTCGGAAAATTGAATAATGAAGTTTCTAGGTTAAAAAGTCAATACCATGTTAATATTACACACATCAAATTAATCGTCAATTAGATGATATTTGCATTATTTAACACAGTGATTGTTATGATAGGTCTACCTATATTAGCGTAATTATGAGCTATTAAATGCTTAAATAACCACAACTCAATAAAGGTGTATAAGTGAATAATGCTGGATAGCCAAGCGTAAAATAGATATGATAATAATTATCATTATTTTCGTATCGTTTAAATGGGATGAGCTTTCGACAGGTTGTATAAAAAAACAATAATAACTGCATGTGAAAATTGTGTTCAACCGAATAACAGGTTTTCTGTTAGGAATACCAATTTTAAAAAGAAAAACTGATAGTTTAATGATGGGTTTTGTGACGCAGAATGTCTCATGTCTTTAATTTTGCATCAATAAATATGCCTTGGCGTACAGAAACCTTAATTATAGGACAAGGCAGATATTTCACATACCGTTCGTTAAAAAAAAAATCGCTCGGACCTGTCGATTTTGATTTTCCGGGGGAAAGATTTCGCCCATATCACCAACATTGTTGCTACCACGCCCTCGCGGGGATGAGCTCCAACCCCAAAATCTTAAATGGGGATAGGGTTCAAGTGAAACCTTATTTTAAAGGCAGTCAAATTGTCTTGTCAAAACATCTAATTTTTTAAATTTGTTTGTTTTTTTCCTAACGAAGTAGAGCCAGATATACCTAAAGAAACAATTTGGTTACAACAAGACGGTGCTCCACCACATTTTGGTGTCAATGTGAGAGGATATTTAGATGAAGTATTTACAGGTCGTTGGATCGGACGACGTGGTACAATTGAATGACCACCGAGGTCCCCAGATTTAACGCCTTTAGACTACTTTTTTGGAGACATAAAAGAGAAGGTTCATAAGCTGTATGTTACCATAAAAAAAAAAAGATCGATGACGTCATTGACAAATGTCAATACAGAAGCAAATGAATTACGTCAAAATGTGAGCAATTAAAAAACTAATTTAACGGGTCTGAGCGTTTTTTCAAAAAGTTGAAGGCAGGCACCATAGTACCTATAGATGGCGCCACTGGTTGCCTATTTCCCTCATCGACTTTCAAAGTCGCTTTAATACTGATAATCCCCCCAAAAAACTGATGAGCTTTGCCGGAGTAGATACCACGGTAGCAGATGGCTCCTTGGCCCTTAAACAAACATATATATATATATATATATATATATATATATATATATATATATATATATATATATATATATATATATATATATATATATATATATATAGGGTTCCGAATTGCAGTGTCCAAACTTTAACAGCGCATTCTGCATTCAAAATAAGCCCTAATTTTCTATATAAACATATATCGGCAAATGCTTCGTTTTCGAAATACAGGGTGTTAAAGTTTTAAGAAAAAAATTGTTATTTAGTCATAACTTTTTTAGTACTTGAGATATTGTTATTAAATTTGGTAAATAGCATTTGAGTAACAAAAGGCATTTTTTGATTTGAAATATTTTTTAATTCTTTATCAGTGGCGTCCGTACAGGATTTTTTATTGAATATTCTTGAAGAAAAAATGGTACGCTACTGCTTTTTCTGAAAACAAAAATCATTCCTAAAATCCCCACTCAGTTTGGAGCAAATTTGATCTCTTGCCTTTTTTTCGTGCGATGCAAGGATTTCGAGTTAAAAACTAAAAACTATTTTTATGTATGGCGTAGTTAAAATTTCCATTATTGTCAATTATTTCAGTAGCAAAACCTTTAACATCTTGGTATGCCATGATTGCATTTTTGTGACAATTGAACAATTGCTAGTTTCGTCTTTAAAGTGTGACATTTGAGTTTTAAGAGTAAATAAATGTCAGATACATTACAGTTTATATAAAAAGATAATTATCAGTCTAACTAGTGATTTCAAAATGGTGTTATTCAGTAACTATGAGTATGCTGATATTCATTTCGTTTATGGTTTCTGTTATGGAAATGCAAATGCAGCAGTACGGGAATACCAACGAAGATTTCCAAATAGAAGATTACCTTGCAAACAAGTTTTCATTAAAACGCATTTAATGTTTAGGAATTTTGGACTCAAAAAGAATCCGAGAAACGAAGGTAGGAGAAATGAACAATATCGAAACGTAATTTTAAATAAGTTTGACAACGATAGGACATTAAGCCTACGAAGAGCAGCTCATAATTTACAAGGCAACGCAGTTTTTGTTTCTAAAAATAGGGTTCATCGCGTTTTGAGGAAAGATCACAGGAAGCCATTTCAGATGCAGCCAGTTCAAAACTTACAACCTGGTGATGCCGAAAAACGTGTCAGTTTTTGCAATTGGTTTTTGCGCCAAATAGAGGAAGACGAGAACTTCTCAAAAAAAATTTTATGGACTGATGAAGCCACATTTACCCGAAGCGGCTCAGTAAATTTCCATAATTTACGAATCTGGAGCCATGACAATCCACGTGTTGTACGAACTAGAGCATTTCAGTACGAATTTTCTGTTAATGTTTGGTGTGGTGTAATAAATGAAATTTTTTGCGGGCCCCATATTCTACCACCACGCCTAGATGGACAGTTATTTAATGACTTTCTGCAAAATGAGTTATTTCAATATCTAAAAAATATTCCTCTAAATCTTAGAAACGAATTCTGGATTCAAATGGACGGGGCTCTCGCGCATTTTGCACTTGCAAATCGCGAGTGGTTAAATAATAATTATCCAGAACGGTGGATTGAACGATTAGGAGCTACAGCCTGGCCACCACGTTCCCCTGACCTCACACCTGTCGACTTCTTTGTGTGGGGTTATTTGAAATATTTAGTTTATTCCAGACCAGTTCATACAAGAGAAGAATTGATTCTAAGGATAGAGCAAGCCTGTGAAACTTTGCGAGCCAATACGAATTTTATACGTCATGCCACTGACACAGTTAAGAGCAGATGCCGAAAATGTGTCGAAGTTAGAGGAGCTCATTTTGAGCAATTATTGTGAATTTTAAGGCCCACATTAATCCTTAATGATATTTAAAGTGCTCTATACATTTTTTTCACGATCTAAGTTAATAAAAGTTATGAATTCTAGTTTTTGTAAAATTAATTACGAACTTAGTTAATAAAGAGTAGTTTCTGTAAAATGAAGTATCATCTTCAAAATTGAATTAATTCTAATTACCGTTTTACAAAATGAATCGACGATTTTAGAATTATAAACTCATCTGTCATACTTTAAAGACGAACCTAGCAATGTTAAAAATTCATAATTGGTACTCTTAAATACTTCTGAAAATAGATTTTCAGTCGAACATTCAAAAATGTTAAAACTAGTTCACAATGTTGAACCCTTTCATGTTGACTAAAAACATATAACTTGGACTCTTAGGTACCCCAGGTACAGATTTTCAGAAGAATTTGCACAAATGACACAATATGTCTGCCATGTTAAACATTCTGGAGCGAAATACAAAAAATTTTACAGCAAGTGGGATTTATGATAAACGGGGGATTGGAGATGTTCAATAAAGGCTACAGTGTGGACATAAAGACTACGGAAGTTAGAGATACTGGATTCTTTATACAATAGTTCTTTAGCCTATCTGTAGTTTTTATCATTAAAAATTGAAAAATGTTGTCTCGGAATTTTCTTAATATTATTATTATTATTATTATTATAATATTGACAGTTAATCATTTTTTAATATCTTGAGTCTCAAAATGTTCCGTAGTTGAAAAAGTCAATACATTTTTCGTATTTTTTTGAAGTTTCGATTATGTGTTCTGCCCATCGGAGATGCCGGTCTAAAACAAGACCCAAATATTTTATGTGTGTAACTTTTTAAACAAGCAATGAAAAACGGCGAAATGAACCAAAAACTAAAAACAAATATATTTAAAATCATAGAAAACTACTTCCGCAAATGCTCAAAATCATTGTGAATACAAAGTTGCAATCTTTCCTATGTCGACTAGACAGAAGCCTCCACTTTCCGTTATAGAGATACTTTGGATGGCATTCCTAATACGGTCCACCATATTGTTTCTTGTAGTAGTCAAGTCGCATATACTAAATCCATTTATTTAATCCTTAAGTAGTTTTCAGTAATTTTAATTATATTTGTTGTTAGTCTATTGTTAGTTGTTAGTTCATGATATAAAACTATTTTTTTAGTTTTTTCGTCACAATCAGAACCCTAACACAAAAACAAGACAATTAACAATTAATTGCTGGGTCCACTATGAAGATACCCGACGTTTCGTTCGGGGGAAAGTCTACCCTCCGTCTTCAGCAAATCTAAAAATAAAAAACTAAAAGCAGAATATTTCTTATGTTTAGTATCAGAAATATAACCAGAATGGCTAATCGCTGACAGAATATTGTATTTCTGATACTAAACATAAGAAATATTCTGCTGCTATGTTTAGTATCAGAAATATAACCAGAATGGCTAATCGCTGACAGAATATTGTATTTCTGATACTAAACATAAGAAATATTCTGCTTTTAGTTTTTTATTTTTAGATTTGCTGAAGACGGGGGTATTATTTTCCCCGAAACGTCCTGAAAACAGATATTTTTCAGTGTTATTTCTCGGGCACTTCCATAGTAAACCTAGAACTTAAGACTGCCTATTAAACATATCAGGTAATTGTCTCTAGAAATATTTAATCAACAGCAAACAGGGGCGTGCGGTGAAATTTTAAGAAAGGTAAGCAATTTTTAGAAACTTACCTATTTGTAATTTAATTTGATTCTTTGATCATTTTTTGCAAATTCGTTAATGACGTCATCATAAAAACGTCGAGGCCTGGACATATTTTGGTGAAGTTTATTTTCAATGGACAACACCGATGTATGTGAAAGTCTCTCCTGCCCCGTTGAATTTGTCACGAAATTTTTTATACGTTTAATTGCTGAAAAATTGCGTTCTACTGATGAACTTCTGGCAGGTATTGTCAATACTAATTCACACAATTTCGACACTTCGGTGTAGGCATCTTCCAGCTCCTCGTCTTTTAAAAATTGCATTAGTTTCTCAGCGTTATTTTTTGCGCTAATGTTACCAGTTTCGTAAAACACTTTTAGGTCAGATCGCAGTAACACTCGGTCGAAGAACTGGCCATAATTAAGAAAAAGAGATTTAAACGCATTTTCTGGAAAAGTTTTTCCTTTAAATGCATGAGGTCGAGGAATTTAAAATCATTTAAACCGTTAAATCTATAGAAATCATGGTTCCTGGGATTAGACCGTGTCAAATTGGAATTACTATCCGACGTTTCTCCTTCGATTGCACGAGGCATCTTCAGGGATCTTTACTCCACGAGATCTGAACACTGAATGAGCTCGAATTTTTTTTTTGTGTCGATGGGGAATGCTTTTACGCACGAATTCCCTTCCGGAAGAAGGGAAGACAGTGTGGGATTCGTTGCTCTGACAGGTTTCCATCTGTCGGAGTCAACAATACCCACTAAACCCCAACGAGCCCCCATCAGATGGACCATCATTGGGCTAGCCAAGGATCCTTCGATGGGGTTGATGCCGTCCTTTCGGGAGAAACTCCTATGAAGGACATGGTCCTCGCTGTCGTAGGGGGGGGGGGAGGTCCTCACTTGGCAGGATGTTTTTGCCACCTCTCGTTACTTGTAGTCATCTGAAAATAAAAGAAATTATTAGTAATGAAAGTGTCGTCTTACCAGGTGGGATATTTCTCTGTTATCCTCCTTTCTTCTGTCCGGATTGCCGCTGCCTTCGTCCTACTGTCCCGTGGTCCAGTCTGCCGCTGCCAGTGTCCCTCCGTCAGTGTACCTGGTGGTCTTCGTGTCTTTGGTCCTCTTCTGTGCCCTCAGCGACACTGCTGTTCCGTGATCCGGCAGTGTTGAGGCTGAGGGGGGGTGTTCTTTTACCTCAGGTTCAACTGCAGCTCACGCCGGAGCCAGTTGAGGTACCTGGGATCCTCTTCTTTTACCTCAGGTTCAGCTGCAACTCACGCCGGAGCCAGCTGAGGTACCTGGGAATCCTCTTCTTGGAATTTGATGGCCTCTTGTTGATACTTTTGGGGTTTCGGTGAGCAAGATCTAGTTCCTGAGGAGCACGGAGACTCAGAAATTTCGATTTGCCCACTTCCATCCTAGAGTATATTAGCGCAGGAGCCCGTGTCTGGGTCTCCTGTGCCTTGTCCAATTGTTGCGTCTGTGTGAGCTAGCGGATCATAATCTACCAGGTCCCGTAAGTTTTCGTTGGGGTGATTTTCTGCTGCCCTGAAGGCTCGGGTAGCCTTTTGCCGCATGAATTCTTCAATAGGTGTCCATTGAAGATCACGCTGCAGGTCCTCGTTCCTGATAAACCATGGGGCGTCAGCTGCCATCCTAATGAGTTTGTTTTCTGTCCTCTTTAGCTTCATAAGGTTGGTCTTAGAAGCATATCCGAAGGATGTGGAGCCGTAGGTGAGTTGGCTCCTAGCTACTGTTTGGATCAATAGCAGTTTGGTCCTCAATCCCATTTCACTTTTTCGACAGAGCAGTGGATAGAGTTTACCCATTGCTTGTCTAGTTTTTCTCCTCGCTGCCTTGATATGGTTGTTCCATGTCAAGCTTCTGTCCATGGTCATCCCTAGGTACTTGGCCTCGTTTGTCCAAGGGATCTCGACATCTCCAATTCGGATTCTAGCTGTTGGAACCAGTCTCCTTCGTTGGAATAGGATTGCTTGGGACTTCTGGGGGTTGATTTTAACCTTCCATTTGACACACCAGTCATGAAGGTTATCAATGTCCTCTTGCAGTCGTCTGCCCATTATCCGGGTGCTTCTGCTTTGGTGTAGGATGGCTGTGTCGTCCGCGTAGAGTGCTGTTAAGCCCTCTTCACCCATTGGGATATCGTGAGAGAAGATGGAGTATAGAATGGGTCCCAGCACTGACCCTTGTGGTACTCCAGCTATTAGTCCTCTTGGAGCTGAATGAGAGTCATTCACCTTGACTGTGAATGATCTGTCATTCAGGTAGCTTCTGATAAGCTTTATATTTCTTCTCTCGTGTCCAGCTACCGACATTTTGTGGATCAGGCCTTGGTGCAACATTCTGTCGAAAGCTCTTTCGGTGTCCAGGAAAACTGCTCCTGTGGCCTCTCTATTGTTGAATCCTTTGGTGATATACTCTGTGGTTCTGAGTACCTGCTGCTCAGATAAGTGCTCTGCCCTGAAGCCGAATTGTTCATCTGGGATGGCATCTAGTTCTTGGGATTCATCTTTTAGTCTTCTGGCTATAGCTCTTTCAGCTACTTTGTTTAAAGCAGGGAGTAGGCTGATGGGCCTGTAGTTGTGTGGTACTGTCCTGTCTTTTCCTGGTTTTTCAATGACGATGACTTCTGCCTTTTTCCATGTGCTGGGGAAGTGGCATGTTCTTATGATGGAGTTTAGGATGTTGGTCATCGCACTGTATCCTTTCCTGGGGAAGTTTTTCAGCATTTTGTTGGTGATGCCGTCGGCTCCAGGGGCTTTCTTGACCTTCAGTTTCCTGATGATGTCTCGAACTTCCCCGGGTGAGACAGGATGTGGATTTTCTTGGGGTAAAATCCAGGCATCCAGGTCTCTAACTGAGTCGTGGACCTCTTCGGTGAGTTCTTCGTCCTCCTCTGGATGTTGGTTAAGCTGACCTTGTTGGACTATGGCATCCGCTAAGGCTTCAGCTTTGTCCTCGTCGGTGTAGATTGGGCCATTTACACCTTGGAGAGGAGAGATAGGACGTTTATCCATTCGAAGAGCACGTTGCATCTGCCAGGCTGTTTGGTGATACGTGTCTAGGGATCTCAGTTTTTCCTGCCACTTGTTGTTTCGGTGCTCTTGTAACCGATTTCTCAAGTTTTGAGAGTGTCGGTTTAGAGCAATCCTGTCCTCGTCCTCGTGGGATCTAGCGTAGATCCTGCGGAGACGTCTGTTGGTCCTAATCTCGTCTCTGAGATTTTCAGGAAGCTCCTCGGTTTGTCGATGCCTGTTTATGTCTTCCACTACTGTGTTTTCGTGGAAGGCATTCAGGATGGCTGTCTCTAGGCATCTTACGGCCTCATCTAGTCCCTGAGGAGCGCGGATCTCAGGGATTTCGATTGCGGCTTGCAGATGTCTTTGATAGGCCTTCCAGTCGGTCCTCTTCTTGGTGTTGTGATTTACTCTGTTGAGGTTTACTCCTAGTTGCAGGAGTACCGGGTTGTGGTCGGATGTACCCTCGTTCAGACTGTTGATGTCTAGCTCTTCCCTGATGTTTTTCAGGAGCGCAATGTCCAACACGTTTGGTCTCCCGTTTCCACGGGGTAGGTATGTTGGTTGTTCTGGTCCTATTATGGCGAGTCTGTGGTCCTCGCATAGTCTGGTTAGTTTGCGACCATTTGGGTTGGAATGGGTGCAATGCCATTCTTCGGATTTGCAATTGAAATTGCCAATGATGATTTTGACTCTTCGACCTCTTGCTAAGTGTTCGATGTCCTCATCCAACAGCTCCTGTGTTGGGGAACGATACGCAGAGGTGATTTTGATTGGGCCTCTACGAGTGTTGACCTCTATGGAGATGGCGTCTAGCTCCACATCCTCAACTCCCAGGAAGGAATGTGGAACGCCTCTTCTGACCAGGATTGCGACTCCTCTCGTGGCTTGGCGTCCGGGAGGGTCGTATCTGTAGATGTGATATCCTGTGAAGGTCATCCTTATTTCTGCTTTTAGTTTAGTCTCCTGTTTTGCTAGAACGTCTGGGCGATGTTCTTCCAGGAGTTCTAGGACGTCTGTTTTCCTGGCCCTTAGACCGCAGGTGTTCCAGGAAATGAGTCTTAGGCTTTCATTTTGGTGTACTGGCATTGCTTATTTGAGTCTGCGAAGCTGTTCCTCCACAGCTTTTGTTATTGTGGAAATTATGGTTTCCACAATAGAGGGCATCATTCCGGTGACGGCTTGCAGGATAGCTGCCTGGAGACCTAGTGGTAGGGAGTTCTCCTTCTTCTCCTTTGGGGGAGTAGAAACAGTTTTGGCCGCTTCTGAGTAGGTGGGTTTGGCTGCAGGTTTTGTGGCTGCAGGCTTGGTGGTGTTTTTGAAGTTGGCCCATGGGGCTACGGGTGCCTTTTTAGGGGCAGGAAATTTCGGGCAGCCCTTGTAGCTGGCCGGGTGTCCTTTCTGGTTGCAGTTAGCGCAAACTGCATTTTTTGAACCATCTTCGTCCTTCTCAGGAAGTCGGCATGCGTCGGCTCTGTGTGGTCCTGCACATTTAACGCACTTGTCTGGGTAGGTACATAGCGATTGAGTATGTCCGAAACGCTGGCACTTGAAACACTGTTTTACAGTGCCGTCTTTTCTCTTATTTTCCACTTTGACCACCCGGTCAAAGAGGGTGCTTATTTTCATTATTTGGTTGTTAGTGGTTTTAACCAGGAATAATGGCATGGGTTTCTTTGTAATCCTTGAGGTCATTCGGACCACGCTAGCATCAGTGATGCCGAGTTCGTTTAGTTCTTGAACTATGTCTTCTACAGGGGTGTTTGTGTGTAAGCCGCGGATTACCGCGTGTGTCCTTTTTTCCTCCGGGAGCTGATAGGTGTGATATGGGCGATTGGCTTCTTTAAGGTGTAGGGTCAGGGCCCTATGGTCGTTGGCTGTTTTTGGGAAAATTTGGAGCCTCGAGCCGGAGGCCTTTGCTTTATTGAAGCCTATGTTTGCTCCTTTGATGTTGCGCCGGACCTCTGTCCAGGTCCCGTCGTCCTCAATAACTACGGGGGGAATTTTCGGGGTAGTTCCTTGGGACACTACACTTTTGGCGGCTTCGGCTGTTTCCATAGGTACACTGTTTTCACTGTTTATATTTGTGGGGTTTTCATTTTTGGGGATATCACTGTCCTCACTGTTCTCACCACTGGGGGGGGGGGATTTAACCCGGTTTCCACGTGTGATTTCCATGGTGCGATATGGAAGACGTAATAATGTGTCCGAAAATCGTACAGCAGATGTATTATATACCGTAGTTTATAACGTTACTAAAGAAATTAATGGAGAGAAAAAATTAGTTGCTCAAAGCTATGATGGAACTGCAGAGATGGCAGGACAATTAGGGGGTGTGCAAGCTAAAGTTCGAGAAACTTTCCCACGAGCTGTGTTTGTCCATTCTTTTGCTCATAAATTAAATTTAGTTTTATCCCAGTCCATCAATTACATTAAAGAGTGTAAGTATTTTTCGTTACTTTAAGTGGCATGGCTGCTTTTTTTTCCAAGTCAACAAAACTTAGACAAGCTTTGGACTCCATTGTCCACAAACGATTGCCCAAAGTAGCTCCTACTAGGTGGAACTATAATGGAAGACTTTTTTGTTAACAGTATCTGAAAATCGTGAATCACTGATTGAACTATTTGAGAATATAATAGAAAATAATGAAACGTGGAATTCAGAAGCAATAAATAGTTCGAGGGGGTTTTTGGACTGTTTGAAACGAGATTTTAATTTTAATTATTTGTTGAACATATTTTCAGAATTATTTCCATTTTCGGACAATGTTTTTAATATTTTACAAACTAAAAAAAATTATATTGCTTTTTGCCTAAAAAAAAGTAGATGATTTTAAGTCCATGTTAAGCCAAAAAAGAGATGACTTTGACCTATTTTGGGAGAAAACGATGACGTTAAATGTAGAAGAGCCACAAGCCAAACGTCTTCGAACAGACAAAGTGGGAGATGTTCAAACATCATACAGATGCCTCTTTTATGAAATAATCGATCAAATTCAGCAACAAATAAATATAGATTTAACGGTTTAAATTATTTTAAATTCCTCGAGCTCTGCAATTTTGATGTATTTAAAGGAAAAACTTATCCAGAAGATGCTTTTAGATCTCTTCTTTTCATTATAGCCAGTTCTTCGACCGAGTGTTACTGCGATCTGAACTAAAAGCGATTTACGAAACTGATGACATTAGCGCAAAATGTAACGCTAAGGAACTAATGCAATTTTTAAAAGACAAGGAGCTGGAAGATGCCTACACCGAAGCGTCGAAATTGTGTGAATTGGAATTGACAATACCTGCCACAAGTTCATCAGTAGAACGCAATTTTTCAACACTTAAACGTATAAAAATTTCATGAGAAGTTCAACGAGAGAGACTTTCGCATACATCGCTGTTGTCCATTGAAAATAAACTTCTCCAAAATATGTCGGAGCGTCGACTTTTTTATGAGGACGTCATTGACGAATTTGCAAAAAATGATTGAAGAATTACATTGAGAATTACAAATAGGTAAGTTTCTAAAAATTGCTTCCCTTTCTTAAAATTTCACCGCACACCCCTGATGCAAAATATTTTATTCGAATACCCTGTTTTTGGGGGCCACCTGCGTGGTCGGTACCCCCCTCCCCGCGCGGCCTGCTCTTTATGCACGCCACTGCCTAATGAACTCTTTTATTATACGATATATGTTTTAGTCGCAATAGATTTAATATTCTAAAAGGATAGTAAACTATGACAACAAGCTACATTTTGGCAAGCATTAAATAAAAGCTTTAAAAACCTAAATTATTAATAGGGACCACATTTAATTGGATGTGACGTAAATTTATGTGAAGCGTCACCCTATTTTCCTGTTCAAGAAACTAAAGATAATGACATGTAAATTAAAATTCCGTAACAAACAATGAGCAATAAAAAGAAGATTCGTAAAATAGTGTAACAAATTTGGACACTCTTGATGCCACGGAATTTTCAGTGCTGAAATAAAAGCACCTTCAGAGCTATTAATTTTCGACAGCCTTGCACTAGGACATGAGGGTATTGCAAAATGATTAGGGTGGGGTTAGATGCTTTGGGAATTACGCACTGCACTATAAGTAATAAGTAGGAGTGAGAAGTGCGCTAGTTCGTATACAATTGTAAGCTGGTGAAAAAATACGTTTAAAATGTGTAATTTAAAGGTAATTGGGACGAATATGAATTAAGAATTTAAATTTTTGTGCGATGCTGTTGAATTCGGATATCTATCGGATTAAGGATGTGCCGGAAAGGATGGCGTTAGTTGTGGAGTTTCTTGTGAAGTGTGGATATTTCAAAATTAAATTTTAAAAACTCTTACTTAAGGCATTCTGTAATCTCTGTTTGTTGAAAATGTTTCTGCTATATGAGCAAGTTTATAAGGAAACAAAGGAACGGACAAGTCATTTCAGTTATTATTATATTATTAAGAAAAATGAGTTTTATTTTACTTACTTTGCTTGTTTGCTCATATGAAATACAGTTTACTTCTTTGTCTGCAAAACTATGTTAATTTGATTCAAAATTCAAAGAAAAATATCTTTAATTTTGTTATTTTTTATTTAAAATTATGCATATAACCGAAGTTTGCAATCAAACTTTAAAAAAATAAGATATATTTTGCTTAATTTAATTTTCTTTAAAGAGAACATTAGTACTTACTTGACTCTTGGAAAATCTTTGATTATAAAGCAATAATTATTGAGTTAATGAACTGGCAGTAAAAAGTAATTTACACAAGTATATACAGGGTGTTCCACAAAAAAATCACTTCCGTGAAAATATTCTTTTTTTGAAAACAGGTGTTTTTTTTGGAAAAGAGATCCTTATAATTTCGGTTAATAAAATAATCCCATCCGTTTATTTTTAATAACTTAAAAAGTAGTTTCAAATAGAGTAATGGTCATGATATGGTTAATGACTCTTGTACATGATAATACGTCAAAATTACAGTGATTTTAAGTAAGGTAATCATCTGGATCACCTAAATTTCATAAAAAATATATTCAATTCGAAGAGGAGCAAAATAATTTCCGTTTTATTTGTTTGAATGGCATTAATAGGTTATCAAAAACTGAGAATGTGAAAGTTATTTTGCTCTATAATTTTTTAACCGTTCAGCGTCATTATGGCTCAAAGTAGAAAATGTTAATTTTCAAATATCAAATCAAACGGTTGAAGATACACAGTAACCTTAATTAAAAACGCTTAAGACTTACTCGGATAATTGAAAAATTCAACACATAGACAATGACCTTACCAAGTAGATGCAAAAA
>JAUTXW010001612.1:0-34654 GCA_030620095.1 Kuschelorhynchus macadamiae
ATAAAAATATGGAACTTTTCGATGTACTTTTAGTTAGTATCTTGTTCTTCATCCTGTTTTCATTTGTACAGGTGTTCAAACTGATAAAAATACTATTCCTCACACAAAACACTCGCCGCAACTCTCGAAAACTCTACAACACAGACTGCTGCTCTTATTATTATCAATTTATTATTATATTAGTATTTTACTTTACGATTTTAAGATTATTAAAACAGAAAAACAGGATGAAATATGTTAGATTGTTGGACCAGATGATTTGTGACTAGGAACATACCCTAGAGTGTGTTTATTTTGCCACTTCTCTAAGTTTTATTAAAGGTAAAATAAAAAAGGCTTCAACTTTTTAGCTAACGATCATCCCGCTATAACGTATTTAGACCCTTAGCACCAACTTTACCAAACTTCCATATTTAACTGTTATCAACGACGTAAAGAATATCCCCAGAAAGGTTGTTTTATGTTTTCGACGGTCTTTTAATGACAACGATGCTCCCCTGAACGTAAGTCTCATTAGAAATTTTGGATAAATAGGATTCACTACAGATATTTAAATATTATTAATTTGGCACAAGTGGCCCGAAATTTCATTGAACTTTGATAACTTTACCAGTTAACAGCGAACTGGGGTATTAATTAAGCGCTGCTGGTCTTCTATGTTCGCATTTAGCAGGCTGAAAAGGCGGAGAACGGTGACTTTCGGCTACATAAAAATGGAGCAGAAACGGACAAGCAATATATATAAACACTAAATATCAAGGAAAAGAATAAAACAAAATACAGATATCAAAATAAATATAGAGGTTAATTATGTAAACCTATAAAACAGAATGACAACATTGTAAAATTACATTATAACCAACATAGAAAAAGACTCAATAATTATTAACAGGACACGTGCTGCGCCCTTTCGAGCATCATGAGATCTACAAACAATAGAGAAAACCTTAGTAAATAATCGCACCCACAAATCCAAAAATAATAACTTGCAAATATTATAAAACACACTAAAGTACAACAAAACAAACTGACTACCTATACATATTTGATCGACACTAAAATGAGGTTAAGTCTCACTCAACAAAATTAAATATAAAAAAGTATTAAAAAAGTTGCATGTCCCTACCTGGGATCGAACCCGGACCGCCAGAGTGGAAGGGCAGAGTAAATGCCTACTGCCTATAGGCCATTAGACTAAGCAACGAAAATAACCAAAAACTCCCAAAGAAGTTTATTGCATTCAGTCTGCATTGAAATGACGCGGACTTCAAAAAGAAACCAACAGACGGCTCACCCGTTATGTTCGGTTGATTTTGCCAGTAGAAGTTCCATCTCAGAAAGTTTAGGAGAACCTTGAACCACCATACGGCACACGATTCCAGCATTCAAAAATCTTCTCCGGAGTACTCTGCAACTCTGGGAGATGGAGTAAAAAAACACTTACACTGGAGACTCAGCAGCCTTCTTCAGTTACGGTTCCAATCCAAGATAATTTAAATAAAATTGTCATTATAATTTCGGTACATTTAAAGCTTTGAGTTAATACAAATATAAATTTTAAAAAATTGATAGATCCAAAATTAAAAGAACTTTGGTTGTTGCAAAATTTAAAAAGAACGGTGATAGTTGCTAAATGAAAAGAAAGTTGATTGTTCCTAAATTAAAAACCTGAAACAAAGAAAAATCACGTATCAACTACACATGCATAAAATGGAGTGCTGTGAAGAATCTTTTACCTGTTTTTCGAGCGTACATTTTAGCTAGTTGAATTTCCGACAGCATTTCCTTCCATATACAGAAGATTAGAACTAGATCATTATTATCTGTGAAACTAATCCGACAATGTCGCGTGTTACCAGTATGTCACAAAATCACAAAAAAAAACTAATTAAGTAAACATGGCAGTTCCGGCTCATAAAAATGGAGCAAAAACTGAAAAAAATATAAAAAAACCAAATATTAAAGAATAGAATATTAAGAAATACACATAAAAAAATAAATATAGATGTTACTTATGGAACTCTGATAAAACAGAATAACAACATTGTAAAATTGCATTATATCAGACATAGAAAAAGACTCCATAATTACTAACACGATACGTTTTTCGCCCTTTCGAGCATCATGAGATATAAAAACAATAGAGAAAACCTTAGTAAATAATCACACTTACAAATCCAAAAATAATAACTTACAAATATTATAAAACACACTAAAGTACGACAGAACAAACTAACTACTTATACATATCTAATCGACACTAAAATGAGGTTAAGTTTCACCCAACAAACAAAATAAAATATAAAAAAGCCCAAAAAAAGTTGCATGTCCCTACCTGAAATCGAACCCGGACCGCCAGAGAGGGAGGGCAGAGTAAATGACTACAGTCCACTAGACTGATCAATGAAAATAACCGAAAAACTCCCACTCTATAAATGAATAAATGAAATTAAAATGGTTCACAATAATTATTACATTAAATTGTTAAATATTAGAGCTGGTTCGAAATTAAAAAGGTCGCTAACGCAAGTGAGAATTGAACTTTTTATAGCTTTGGTTATATCCATGTGTTCTAGCAGCTTAAGGCATTTGCCCTTCGAACATTCATGTAAGACATCAACGTCAGAAATGGAAAAATCGTGACCTAACTAACAAATGATTGGCAAAAGTTGAAACAGTTTCATCCACATCTGAACATCTGAATTTTTTGACAAGGCTCAAATGTATCAAATTGCAAGAATGCTTGATTTTGTTGAAAAGTTGTTTATATACAAATTTTGTGCCGTAGAAACCGAAAATAACATCAGTTTGGTCATAGGATGTGCCGTTGAACTTTTATAGTCAATAGAAAATCGGAAATTATTTTTTTCGCGATTTTACACCATATCTACATATATGATCCTATAATATTTTTTTCCTTTATTTTTAACAAAAACTTTGGGCATATCGATTTAAATGTGGTTTAGTTAAACTGATATGAAAATTTCAAATTTTATCCGCTTCATTTTTTCTCGGTAAATTAGTGTTGCGCTTTACGATAAAATTGCGAATACACCGCGTGCAGCGGTCCGGAAAAAAATTAATATCTCGAAAAGTAAATAAGTTAGAGAGATGCGGTTTACGTTGTTTTATTTAGAAATAATCGCATTAAAACATACTGTGAAGAGTTAGTGCAAAGTTGACGAGAAATTCGAAAAACAACTTTTCAATGTGAAAATTTAGTCATATCTTCGAAAATGTTAATCCATCGTGCATTTCTATGTGTTTATTGCATTCAGCAGCTCAAAATACCCTTATAAACATATATTTTTCAAGCATTTTCGAAAAAAATTTTTTTTTTGAAAATTTCTGCAAAATTTTCGAAAATTTTTTCGGATCTCGATATTATTGAAAAGTTGCTTATATACTAATTTGATGCCGTAGAACTTGAAAACAACATCAATTTGGTCGTAGGATGTACGGTTGAATTTTGATAGTCCATAGAAGATCGGAAAATTCGATTTCATACACGATTATCACCATATCTACATATATGATCCGATAAAATTTCCTTCTCGTATATTTGGAACATGAAACTTTGGAAATACCTTATATGTAGTTTAGTTAAAAAGTGTGTAAAATTTCAGATCAGTATCTTAGCGCCGCTTCATTTTTTTCCTGGTGTTACGCTTTTCGGGAAAAAAAATATAAAGTAAAAATTTAGCATATCTACATATAGGTATGACAGTTTGAAAACTTGATATGGCCATATCTCTATAAAATGTAATGAAAAACGCTCAAAACACTTTCTATAAAATAAAGAGGGAACAAATAAAAGCGTATTATTCGACCCTTATCTGTAACCCCTTGGGCAGGTGAGATACACCCCTAAAACTTAAATAGAAAGGGGGCCGAGTAATACATCATCTTAAAGCTCTTGAAAAATGTTTTCCAATGGTACCATAGAAAGCTGTTTTTCGTGAAATTCGTCTGTGTTTATTAAAGGAAACAATTAAAACACAATTGTGAAATTTTTTATAATTATTTAATTAAATGTTCAAAATGGTTCCCGTTGTTTTGAAGACAATAATAAAGCCTTTGTTCAAATTCTCCGCTGTACATTTGCAAATGCTCGGCGATATAGCACGGCATTCCTGAACTATCCTATCCATGAGTTGCAAATGGAATTGACTCAGGTTGCGTTTTAAACACCACAGATTTCTGACCCCACTCTCTCTCTCAGGTGTTAGTCCGGGGATTTAGGTGGCCATTCAACAAGACCTCTTCTTCCAATATTGGTTGGGATAATTATCATCCAATATATGCCTGACGGGAACTACATAATGAGGAGGTGCCCCATCCTGTTGAAAATGTAGTAAGCGTTCTTCTAATGCTAAATTTCTTTGTATGTCCCTCTGATTTTCTAATTAACTATTAGTGGTTCAACAGACCTCTGTAGCATTTCAACATACATGTCGCCATTTAAATTTTTCTATAAATATTGGGCCGTAATTCTATCTCCCAATATATCAGCCCAAACATTAATTTTCTGGGGGTACGTCGTCACCAAGTTCTTGCAGTATGCGCAGTTTACAGGGATGAAACTTTAAGTACCTTTCTTATTGTTCTACGAGATAACCCAGTTGCTACAGCTGCTTGACGAGTTGATAAAGTTGAATTAATTGCAAACTGCCCCAGAACTTCAATTTGCGCTGCTTCGTCAACTAGTCTCGGTTGATTTCTCTTTTTATTCGCGACAGAGCCAGTTTCTTCAAATTTGGCTATTAGTTGGCGAACATACTCCGGACTTACATTTTGACCTGGATGCCTTTCATTAAATCTTTGGGCTGTCCTTAAGAAACATTGATCCTGAGAACCATAAATGAAAATCATTTCTACACGTTCAGCAGTGTTGTACACCATTATTTAAGATAAGTGCTGCTCTTCGTTTAAACTGAACCAAAACTGTTAAAATATCAATACTAATAGTACAAGTTACTTTTAAAGTATATATTGTGATAATAAAATGCGAATATTCATAAACAAATAAAATACCAGGCTTAAAATGTTTAGAATTCTTAAGAGACATGCCAGGATATCGGTACCAATCATTTTGAACATTTACTTAAATAAAAATAAAAATGTTCAAAACTGTGTTTTTATTTATTGTTTCTTTTAATAAATACAGAAGAATTTCACGAAAAGCTGCTTTCTATATTATCATTGAAAAGCATTTTTCAAGAGCTTTAAGATGATAATCACTCGACCCCCCTCTCTATTTAAGATTTTAGGGGTGTATCTCACCCTGCCGAAGGGGTTACAGATAAGGGTCGAATAATACGCTTTTATTTGTTCACTCTTCATTTTATAAAAAGTGTTTTGAGCGTTTTTTGATTAAATTTTTCCTTCCTAAGATATGGACATTTCAAGTTTTTAAATTGTCACCCTGTATATGGTTCGATAACATATTTATCTTGTATATTTGGAACATGAAACTTTGGAAATATCTTATATATTAGTTTAGTTAAAGATTGTGTTTGGTGGTTGAGAACTAAAGATTAGAAAACCAATTAAAATGTAAAAATCTATATTTGATTTATTTGAATTCGAAAGACTAATAATAACTTAGATCCCAATATAATAGGTTGGCGATCTGTGGGTTTCTTTTTGAAATCCTTATTAAAACTTCCCCGTTCAATATTTTTAAACGCTTAGTCTTCAATACGTTGTCGATAGTTTGTGGCTCTATTCCACCAATAACTTGATGGATATTTTCCTTAGGTGCATCAATTGTTTGTGGTTCGTTAACGTAACATCTGTCCTTAATATATCCCGATAAAAAATAGTCTAACGGCGTCAAATTGCAGCTGCACACTGGCCAATGCACGTCTACAAATCGACTTACAACGCGAATACCAAACTTCCTGCGTGAAAGCTCCCAGCAGTTGTTGCCACAAAAAATCCGTTATCATAACTCTGTAGCGTACTCCGTTCACGGGGTTGTTGTTACCACCCTCGTTCTGGAAGAAGTACGGGTCGATGATGCCACCACTCCAAACTCCAAACCAAACAGTCGCTTTTTTAGGTTAAATTGGCTTCTCTATGACTACATGTCGATTTTCAGAACCACAAATTCTACAGTTTTATTTATTAAAGGAATCTCCAAGATGAAAGTGAGCCTGAAAAAATCATTTTGCGGCAAAAATTGACGTAATTTTCCAACACATTTCTAGCCTACGCAGAGAACTGGTAACGAAACGGATGGTCATTTTGCTTCAGCTCTTGAGTGAGTTGCATCTTGTAAGCAAATAATCCAAGATCTTTAAGCAATATTCTCCTTAAAGACGTGCGACTGATGTTTAGTTGTTAAACTCTGGGACGAGTTGAGGTTCTGGAGTTTTCTCGCACACTTTCGACAAAAGCCGCAATTCTTTCAACTGTTCGTACTGAACGAACATGCAGATAGGTTTTATTGTCCACAAGCACACCACTTTCACATATTTTTTTTTAAGAAATTCCTTACACCAGACGCTGAGGGGACTTCATTTCGACCAAAAATTCTTCTCAATTTCCGCACAGTTTCTGCTACACAGCACTTAATATTGAAATAGTTTTTCAATATTTCCCAGTGTTGTTCAAGCGTGAAACGATCCATTTTTTATATTAGTTCACAGCGGATTTGACTCTAAGATATCTATGACTTTGACAAGCGCGACAATCAAGTCTGCATTGAAATGACTCGCACTTCAAAAAGAAACCAACAGATGGCCCATCCGTTATGTTCCGTTGATTTTGCCAGTGGAAAAGTTCCAAGTTAAAAAGTCTAGGAGAATACCAAACCACCAAACGGCAAAAGATCCCAGCTTCTTTTAAACGTCCAAAAATCTTCTTCGGAGTATTCTGCAACTCTGGGAGATGTAAAAAAACACCTACACTGTAGACTCAGCAGCCTTCTTCAGTTACAGTTTAAATCCAAGATAATTTAAATAAAATTGTCATTATAAATTCGGTGCTTTTAAAGCTTTGAGTTAATACAAATATAATTTTAAAAAACTAAAACTAAAAAAAAATTAAAAGAACTTTGGTTGTTCCAAAATTTAAAAAGAAAGGTGATAGTTGCTAAATTAAAAGAAAGTTGATTGTTCCTAAATTAAAAGCCTGAAACAAAGAAAAGCTTATATTTCAGCTAATTGAATTTCCGACTGCATTTCCTTCCATATACAAAATATTCGAACTAGATCATTATTATCTGTGAAACTAATCCGACAATGTCGCGTGCTACCAGCATGTCACAAAATCACATAAAAATGTCTAATTAAATAAACATGGCAGTTTCGGCTAATCAAATTGGAGCAGAAACTGAAAAAATATATAAAAAAACTAAATATCAAAGAATAGAATAAAAAGAAATACACATATCTAAATAAATATAGATGTTAATTATGGAACTCTATAAAACAGAATGAAAACATTGTAAAATTGCATCATATCAAACATAGAAAAAGACTCCATAATTATTAACCCGACACGTGTTTCGCTCTTTCGAGCATCATGAGTTATACAAACAATAGAGAAAACCTTAGTAAATAATCATAAATCCAAAAATAATAACTTGCAAATATTATAAAACACACTAAAGTACAACAAAACAAACTAACTACTTATACATATTTGATCGACACTGAAATGAGGTTAAGTCTGACTCAACAAACAAAACAAAATATAAAAAAGTATTAAAAAAGTTGCATTTCCCTGTCTAGGATCGAACCCGGACCGCCAGAGTGAGTGGGCAGAATAAGTGCCTATAGACCACTAGACTGATCAACGAAAATAACCAAAAACTTCCACTCTATAAATTAATGGATGAAATTTAGATTGTTCACATTATTACAATAAATTGTTAAATATTAGAGTTGGTTCGAAATTAAAAAGTTCGCTAACGCAGGTGAGTATTGAACTTTTTATAGCTTTGGTTATATCGATGTGTTCTAGCAGGTCAAGGTATTTGTCCTCCGAACATTCATGTAAAACACCAACGTCAGAAATGAAAAAACCATGACTTGACTAACAAATGATTGGCAAAAGTTAAAACAGTTTCAGCCACATCTGAACATCTGAATTTATTGACAAGGCTCAAATGTATCAAATTGTAGTAAGTATGCCAAAAGGCCCGATTTTGTTGAATAGTTGAACAAATTTTATGCCGTAGAAACCTAAAATAATATCAGTTTGGTCGTAGGATGTGCAGTTGAATTTTTATAGTTCATAGAAAATCGGAAAATTAGCGTTTTTTACACGATTATGACCATATCTACATATATGATCCGATAAAATTTTTTTCTCGTATAATTGGAACATGAAACTTTGGAAATATCTTATAGGTGGTTTAGTTAGAAAGTGTGTAAAATTTCAGGTCTGTAGCTTATCCGCTCCATTTTTTTCCCGTAGTATATCTGATGTTGCGCTTTTCGAATAAAATTTCGAATGCGACGCGTACAGCGGTCGGGAAAAAATTAATATCTCGAAAAGTAAATAAGTTAGAGGGATACGGTTTGCGTTGTTCTCTTGATAAATAATCACTTTAATACATATTGTAAAGAATTAGTGCGGAGTTGATGGGAAATTCGGAAAAAAAAATTTCAAATTGGAAATTTAGTTATATCTTCGAAAATATGAATCCCTCGTGCATTTCTATGTGTTTATTGCATTCAGCAGCTCAAAATAACCTTATATACATATATTTTCCAAGCATTTTCGAAAAAAAATTTTTCACGGCAAAAAAATCGATACACATATATACATGCAAAATTTTCGAAAAATTTTTCGGATCTCGATTTTATTGAAAAGTTGTTTATATACTAATATGATGCAGTAGAAATCGAAAATAACATCAGTTTGGTCGTAGGAAGTGCGGTTGAATTTTTATAGTCCATAGAAAATCGGAAAATTTGTGATTTCATACACGATTATCACCATATCTGCGTATATGATCCGATAAAATTTGTTTCTCGTATATTTGGAACATGAAACTTTGGGAATATCTTATATGCAGTATAGTTAAAAAGTGTGTAAAATTTCAGATCTGTAGCATACCCGCCTCATTTTTTTCCTGTTATATGTCTAGTGTTACGCTTTTCGGAAACAAAATTTAAAGTAAAAATTCAGCATATCTATATATATGGTTCGATAACATTTTTATCTCGTATATTCGGAACATGAAACTTTGGAAATATCTTATATATAGTTTAGTTAAAGAGGGCGTTCGATGGTAGAGAACTAAAGATTAGAAAATCAATTAAGGTGTAAAAAATCTCTATTTGATTTATTTGAATTCCAAAGACTAATAATAACTTAGAACCCAATATAAAAGGTTAGCCATCTGTTTCTTTTTGAAATCATTATTAAAACTTCCCATTTAACGTTTTTAAACGCTTATTGCGTTATTAAAGTACACTTAACGATTATTTACAAAAGACAGTAGCCCATTCTCTTATCCCAATTTTTTAATACGTTGTCCATTACTTATGGCTCTATTCCACCACTATGGGAACCATTTCTTCGTATCTTGAAAAAATAACCCTCTCAGGGATTAGCAAATTATAAAAAATAACCCTCTACAATCTTCAACACACACAAGAAAATTGGACAATGTCTTTCCAAACGGAAGAGGTATATGCAATTCTTTGTTTCTGTGGTGATCTATATTGAAGAAACTCGACTAGGCTTAAAGAACATGAACGATGTATCAGAAAGAAACGAATTGTACAATTTGCTGTATCTGATCTTGTATCGGTTTCGGAATTATGTAAACGGAAAATTAGAGAATCTATTGAAATTTATAAGCATCCTAAAGATTTTAATAGAGATACGAACTTCAGTCGTATCTCTATTAAAATCGATACAGATCGACTACAAATAGCCCGTCCGGGTCTGTCCGAGCTCATTCAGTGTTCCGATCTCGTGAAGTGAGGATCCCTGAAGATGTCTCGTGCAATCGGAGGCGAAACGTCCGAAACTGATTCCATTTTAACATGGTTTAATCATGATTTCTTAATAACTTGATTTATTTTTAAGATAAAATGAATACATTTGTAAATACATTGTAACAGACATAATAGACGTTTACCTAACAAGTGCGGAAAGTGCTGCGTTTCCGCACGCAATTTAAGTTGCGCATGTAAATTAATTGCAGAGGCTAGATTTTTTCCAAGGAACTCAGGGACTTGTTGGTTGGGTTTGGATTTTCCAGTTCTCTTTCACTAGTCCTTATTGTTGCAATCGTCGCCGAGGGGGTAACTTTTTGGTTGGAAGTGGTCGATTTGGTAGACTGCACTGGTGGAAAGAATGGCATTGAAGTTCAACACTTTATTGGATAGATTCTTTTAAAGACTTATTGAGCTTTCTAAATAACCTTCTGCCACGGTTGAAGATTTCCAATCTCCGAGGCGTTCGATATTTGTTATTCCTTCTCCGAAATCTGCCAGCATTGTGGTGGCTGAACTGTGGCCTGTGGATTTGGGAGCTTCAGATAACCTACCAATTTTGAATATTCTGCGCTTTCAGCTTCATCAGATAGTACAAAGCTTCTAGAACGATATTTTTTTGTGTCGGGAATATTTATTAATACAATATCTCCTTTGTTTTCAGTATGATCCAATGACATTTCTGTTATTTCTTCCCGACAAACCAAATATAGTAACTACTTAATATTCTTTGGTCTAAGTCCTACATTATGTTTTTTTTAATAAGCTTTGTCTTTGAAAAACTTGCTTAAATCCATGTTTTCATTGAGTTTGATCATACTTTTTAAATGAGTATCTGGACCAAAGCGGGTTTTTCTTACCTGCTTTGGAAAGTTCGGCGAAATATGCTAAAAAAATGGGTTCTTTCAAAGTTTTGATGCCTTTAGTTTGACACCGGGTTTTTAAACAGAATATATTCTTTCTCGTACCTTTAACATGATGAAGTTTGCAGTTCTAGCTGCTTCCAATACTGACTTTGGCAGATCTTCGTCTAAAAAATCGATCAAAAACACTTTTACTCAGGTTTTACTACGACAAAAATCAGCGACAGCAAGATTGGTTTTGATTGACAATGAATGATACGCGTATTTTTACTTTGTATTAATAGTGATTCACACTGTCAAATAAGAAAAGCAGGTGTTTATTATTGCCTAGCATAAATTTAATAAAGCATAATACGAGAACCATTATTAGTTATTTATACTATAAGGGATGTAAGTAACATTTACCAGTCGAGAACGAGTTTGTGCCCGAGCGATAGCAAGGGCTGACAAAAAAGTTCGAGACTGGTTAATGTACTTACATCCCATATAGTATATCACATTTTTCCTCCTCCCTGTATTGTACGTTTACAAGAAAATGCTGGATATATTTTTGGATTTTCATTATCATTACATTCGATAGCATTCTCATTAAATTATGAAGGCAGCCGTGATCCGTTGTCAGAGGAACATAAGCAGTTTTTATTTTATCAACAACGTCAAGTTGACAATTCATAGTGAAAAGTTTGAAGAAGTCGAATTGTTTGATTCTGTGTGGACAAAATTGATGTTACAGACTTAGAAGAATCAGCGAATATTGCTTGTTTATCTCTAATACCGGAAAAGTCGAAAAAAAGGTATGAAGCAGTATATAAATCCTTTAAGAACCCGTGCCAAAGAAAGACGGCTACTGCAGTCTCAGAAACCTTGTTTTTGGCGTGTCTACACGAAAAAAGTGCTATATTGAAGTCCCCATCAAGCTTATGGTGTGAGTATTCAATATTGAAGTCCACCCTTTTTATAGGGGAAAATATAGATATTTCCAAGTATCCAAAACTTCGAGCATTTTTGAAAAAAAAAATGATGGTTAGAAACCCAAAAAATCGAATGTGTTTAACAGGGAAGATGTGAATAAGTTCATGCTTGAAGCCCCCGATGATATACAGTGTGCATCAGCCAAATGGAATAAATTCGATAATAAATAAATGGGGGCGTGTTCGGAAAAACGCTTGGACCCGTCGATTGGTATTTTTAGTTGCTCATTTTCTCCAATAAAAACTTTTTATACAGGGTGTGTCCTGTAACAGTGGTCAATGCCAACTTTCTTATTTCAAATGCAACACCCCGGATATTATTTAATTTTTGGATTCTTTAGGATATTCTAAACATATTTTATGTTCAATGTCCTATACCTATCTTCAACTATTTCGGCAATATTAAGTGTTCAAATTTATTGCAAAAATTAAGATTAAAAAAATAAAATTATTTATTTCTTCATAATGTATAAACAAAAGTAAAAAGTAAATTTAGGAACTTTTGAATATGCTCGCCGCGAACGGCTTGGCAAATTCCTAATCTTAAATAGAAATTTCTTCTAACGTTATTTAGCATCTCAGGCGTGACCGATCTAATCGCAAGCGTTATTCGTCTTCTTAAGTCAGCTAAGTCGAGGGGTTTAGTTTTGTATACAACATTTTTAATATGTCCCCATAAGAAAAAGTCTAATGGCGTCAGATCAGGGGATCGCGCTAGCTATTCTATCGATCCTCGTCTCCCTATCCACCGATTTGGAAATATTCCGTTGTGGTACTGCCGGACATTAATTTGCTAATGGGGCGGTGCTCCATCTGAAACCATATCATATTCGCTGGAACTTGTGGGTTTGCTGGATCCGGATACAAATTTGTCAAAGTTGGCACGACATTATTTTGAAGCAGTGCTAAATAATTATCGCCATTCAAATTGCCGTCAATGAAAAAGGGGCCTATGATATGATCCCTAACAATTCCCGCCCAAACATTAACCTTTTCAAGATATTGAGTATGTTCTTTGCTGATCCAGTGAGGATTTTCCCTAGACCAATAGCGGTAATTTTGACGATTTACATGACCGTGAAGTGTAAAGGTGCACTCATCAGAAAACAAAACATGTTCTAATTGAATAACATTGTTATCTAACATAGCCATCATTTGTTCACAAAAATAAGTTCTCCTATCATAATCGTCTTCCATGAGCTCCTGAGTTGGTATCACTTTATAGGGATGCATTTTATTTTCTTTTAATGTTCGAATAATCGACGAATGGCTAATATCGAACATTGCGGCGGCTTGTCGACTAGAAATATGTGGGTTTTCCTCAAACTCAAGCATAATATCCAATTTAGTATCATCATTTATTTAATTGGCAGCTGCTTTTTTTATCTGCCTCACATGTCCAAGCTCGCGAAACTGCTTTTCTATTTTACTAATTGTCCCTTGGGATATATGCGGCAAATTTGTAAATTTTTCATGAAATAAGCGAGCAACTTCCACTTGTGTTCGTGTGTTATCTCCATAACCAATCATTTGTAGAATTGTTATTTTATGCATTTCTGTTAAATGAACCATTTTTCTGATATTAGGTATTATGCAGTTAACGAAATTCAAAAGACTATGACACTGACACTGACAACTACTGTCTTGCAAAGAGAAAGGCCAGGCATTTTACACAAAAGTAAACAAAACTTAAAAGTAATCAAAACTGGCTCTTTTTGTTCCATATCAATAAAAAGGAACGCTAAAATGGTTTTTGCTTACATTCTTAATATGAAGACCTAAATGGTAAATAAGTATTGAGTGTGTTGTAGCGAATTTTTGTAATCAAATAAATAGTTCAGTAACCAGAGCCACTTTCATGAATAATAATAAATTCGAAATAAATAAAATAAAAATAAATTTGAAAACACTTAATATTGCCGAAATAGTTGAAGATAGGTATAGGACATTGAACATAAAATATGTTTAGAATCTCCTAAAGAATCCAAAAATTTAATAATATCCGGGGTGTTGCATTTGAAATAAGAAAGTTGGCATTGACCACTGTTACAGGACACACCCTGTATAAAAAGTTTTTATTGGAGAAAATGAGCAACTAAAAATACCAATCGACGGGTCCAAGCGTTTTTCCGAACACGCCCCCATTTATTTATTATCGAATTTATTCCATTTGGCTGATACACACTGTATACATATTGATGAAGGTCGTAGTGGTAAAGGGAGTTGCTGGAGCGTGCCGTTCTAATGAACTCTGTGAAATGAAAATGGACAATGTTAAAATAAGTCAAGAAGTCATAATTGTGACCATTCCTGACTCCAAAAATGGAATGTCACGTACATTTACAGTGACAAAAAGTGACGACACTCAGGTTTGACATTTCAAAATAATTCAAAAGTACCTTGATACAAGATCCCACATGACGACTATTAATCCGCACTTATTTATGCGATATCAAAATGGAAGGTGCTTAAACCAGCCTGTCGGGAAAAATACGTTTTCGTCAATTCCAAGTAAAATTGCGAAATTTCTAAAGTTTGAGAACTTCAAAATGTATACTGGACACTTTTTTAGAAGAACGTCGCAACTTTATTAGCTAATACTGGAGTTGATGTATTAGCTATCAAGCAACTTGGTGGATGGAAATCCGCTAATATTGGGGAAAGTTACGTAGCTGAGAGCCTCAATAATAAAAAGGAAGTAGAGAGTAAAATTTTATACAATAAGACCCAGCCAAAAGTCTCTTGCAGTGCTTCAACAGTGACAGAAAAATTGGTTAGAAATGAAGGATCTGTGGAGTCAGAAAATGTAATACACATCGAGAAGAAACGACAAAACGTGTTTCCAAATTTTGTTATTAATGTGAATAATTGTAATAATTGTACCATTAATATTTATTTCAATTAATATCACCGGATTTTTGTTATAAAATTAAAGCTACTTAGAATAATTTTAGATTATTATTTCCCTAGGGATGTAAGTTGACTTACATCCTGTCGTTGAGGGCAACCAATACCTTGTTGAGTAACTTTCACTTACGTCTGTCAAAGCAGTGTCAAAGTAGGTTGATTATAATGCAGGGAGGGAGGGAGCAAATTTATGTTCTTAAATCATTTTGCTAATTATCAGCGTATCAATGTATTTTTAAATATTTAAAACCAGTAAATATATTTAGCCAAATTTCAGAGAAGGAATTTTTCCCCATTACAATACATCTATGGTTCACATGTTTACTCTATATATTTTGCACTACACTTTCATTTAAATTTCTTTATCTAATCTGGCATTCTTGCAAAGAGTACGTGTTTAGTGTTGATTACTGTTGTAACGTCTATTTGGCCCTCAGCGTATAGTCAATACAACTTGTTTGCCATTATCTGAAACTTCTAAACTAGGATTAATCATTCCCCTAGTCCTGCTTTCGGTAACTTTCGCGCGTTCGAAACAATGATTCTTGTTAACTCACAATTAAAGTAAGCTGTAATACGAACCTCAAAACAGGAAGTCGACTCTAGTTTGGCTTTACTTTTAAAGTCCTCCGTTAGAGACTTTAGTCTGAGAACGGGGTGTTTCACGAAAAGTGTACAAATGTTTGTTTCTCAGATGGAAACGGGCCGAAACTTTTAATTGCTATTTGAATAAAGTTGGTGGTTGTGAATCAAAAGCAATGTAAACTGACTTCTTTTAAGTGTCAATTAAAAGGGACTATTTTAATTACTTATCATTCGTAAATATTATGAACGAGGCAACTCGACATCAAATAATAAAAATATAGTAAAGTAAACGTAACAGCGTTTGACTGAGACGTCATTTTCTTATATTTCTTTCTAATTCATAGAAAACGCAGGCAATAAAAGATTTTAGTATAAAATGGTTGTCGTTTCTGCAGTCGTATGATTCTTTTATCTGTTCGTCAATGTCAGTGTCAAAATAATATTGTCTTTTTTTTTTTGGAAAATGCCTCGACATAATCAACAGGGCCAATTATTAATTTTTAATGTGCTGGCACTTTTTGAGTTGGAAAAGCAGCAGCATTCGACTATAACCCAGTCGAATGCGATCTTATCGTGCCGGTCCAAAGGTCACCAACATTATGAATCAAATCAGAAAACACAGTGAATACCAAACTGTTGTGTGATTCTTTTATCGAACTATTAAATCGCAATTTGCTATTTACAAATATGCAGGGAGAAAGAAAATAGTTTTTTTTAATTATATTACGCAATATTATTAAGATAGCCACTTAATATTATTTTATATATTAAATGACGAGGGACTAAATAAGAAAATTCGGTAAATATGTATTTGGTTAAAATTTTTTGGTTGACAAAAACAAAAATACACAAAATGGCAAGCGCTTTAATAAAGTCGGAAGGCGGTTCGAAACAGTGGAACAATCAGGATATGTTCTGTTTATACAACCACTTAATGAAAGTGAGATTTTTTTATCAATCACCAAAAATTATGAGCCCCGCTTGACCGGAAAATCTAACCACTTATACAGTGCCATTTATTTAAATGCGGGCCACCCCTACGCAAAGAAAACTTGTTTTTTTGTGTATTGTGATAACAATGTATTTTTCGTTAGCCCCAAGTTGCTGGTAAAGCGATTTTACCGTTTTTTATATATCAAATTTTGTCTTATAATTAACAAAAAAATTTACTTATTTCAAACACGCTTTAAAATTGGAACAAGTATTCTATAATTATTCATTTATTGCCTACAAAATTACAAATGTACTAAAAAAGTAAGCAAAAAAATGATGTCAAATCTAATAAAAAACTTTTTTAATTAAAATTCACTGGCTAATGGCAAAAGCTCTGAGAATCGGTATAAGAATTGTACAGGGTGGTCCACATAACGTAACCTATCCCCTTATCTCAAAAATTAAAAGAGATACCGAAAAAAACTGTTTATGAAAGTTGCTTGATATTTCAAGGACTGCTTAAATATTTACGATCTATGTATACAGGGTGCTTCAAAAATTAGATATGATATTAAACTTCATTATTTTTCATTAAACACCCTATATATTTTTATATATTTTGATTGCTCTCCGAAAAACAAGTTAAGTTTGTGTATACATGTATGTTCGAATTCGGCGCCGTTTAGCCTCTTGTGTTGTGTTTGTGTCTCTAAAAAAATATAATTAATAATACTAGTCAATTTTTTGTTGGTATATTTGAAATAATAAATCAATTAAGTAGGATCCAATTCATGTTAATTTTGTACCCTGGTTGCTTTTTTATATACAGGGTGGTCCACATAATAGGTTAAATTAGTGATAATTCAATCCCAGAAAAAACAGTTTTTTTAAATGGAACACCCTATATATTATACATTTTATTGAATAACCTTTTAGTTACCTTTCATTTGGTAGGTATATGTCCTATACCTAAAACTAATATTAAAGGCGCTGTTGCGTTTTATTTTCGGCCATGTCATTTTTTATATTAATCTCGTAAGCATAACTTCCGTTTTATGCAAAAAATAAATCACTCTCTAATTTTTACTCTGAATATTATTTATTTTAAATTAAAAAAAAAATTTGAAATATCATTACAATAAAATAATTAAAAAACACAAAAGTTCCAAACTAATTACATTTTTAAATAGTTTTCTATATAACCTCCATTATTTGCAATACACGTCGTATAAATTATTTGAAGTTTGTCGATTGCCTTTTGGACTGAACCATTTTCATTAAGATGGGTAATCTCGGCTCTTATTCTGTTTTTCAATTCGTCTATGCTATGGGTCCTTTCTTTATACACTTTATCTTTTAGAGTCCTCCATAAAAAATTATCTAGGGGGCTTAAGTCGGGACTTCTTGGTGGCCAAGGAATGTGTCCGTTTTTCCCTATTAACATCTCATAATTTTCCCCTATGTAATTTGTGACTATTGGTATTGTGTGGTAGGGAGCACTATCTTGTTGAAAAGCTACAATACCATGTCTCACATTCTCTGGCAGTGCTGTAATCAAATTTAATATGTCGTTTTGAAGCATATGTAGGTAGCGCTGTCCAGTCAACGTTCGTTCAAAAAAGATTGGTCCGATAATCCTATCATCAAGTATTCCACACCAAACGTTTATAGACCGGTGACCCTGCTTTTCTATGGCCTTTACACGATGTTCGTTGTTGTGGGAATAATAGTGAGTGTTCCTACGGTTAAAAATACCAGCTGTACTAAATGTAGCTTCGTCGGTCCATAATATATGCTTAAAAATGTCTCTCTCAAAATACTGATCCATTATAACGGTGCAAAAATTTAGCCTGTTTTCAAAATCTATTTCAGACAATTTTTGAACAGGAAGGAATTTGTATGGTTTAATTTTATCAAGTTTTAGTGATCTCATGATGGTCGCCTTACTAATATCTAAATCTCGTTGGCCATCCCTTAAAGAATTTTCCGTGTTATCTTGATAGTATAATCTTACTTCAATCCTCTTATCGTCAGTTAAAATTATGTTTTTCTTGTTCTTCTTTTTATTTACAACAACACCAGTCTCTAAGTCTTTTAAAATTCTCTTGAATATTTGCCTTGTAGGTATTCGTCTTCCAGGATAAGTCTGCTGGTATTCTCTTAAAGCTAAAGCAGCACTTTTCCCATTACTGATATAAAATTCATGTAATTTAAGTCGTTCTTCAATGCTATACGTAGACATAATTATTTTTTTAATATTTGACAAAAACTCAATGTCATCTGCGTTACAGGTTATAACTACTTGGTTTCCATGGAAATTATAAAAATTATATAAATGCAACAACCTTTGGTTGCTTGATATAAAAAATGACAAAGGCAATCGACAAACTTCAAATAATTTATACGACGTGTATTGCAAATAATGGAGGTTATATAGAAAACTATTTAAAAATGTAATTAGTTTGGAACTTTTGTGTTTTTTAATTATTTTATTGTAATGATATTTCAAATTTTTTTTTTAATTTAAAATAAATAATATTCAGAGTAAAAATTAGAGAGTGATTTATTTTTTGCATAAAACGGAAGTTATGCTTACGAGATTATTATAAAAAATGACATGGCCGAAAATAAAACGCAACAGCGCCTTTAATATTAGTTTTAGGTATAGGACATATACATACCAAATGAAAGGTAACTAAAAGGTTATTCAATAAAATGTATAATATATAGGGTGTTCCATTTAAAAAAACTGTTTTTTCTGGGATTGAATTATCACTAATTTAACCCATTATGTGGACCACCCTGTATATAAAAAAGCAACCAGGGTACAAAATTAACATGAATTGGATCCTACTTAATTGATTTATTATTTCAAATATACCAACAAAAAATTGACTAGTATTATTAATTATTTTTTTTTGGAGACACAATTTTTTAAATTTTCATCTTTTTTTTTATTTTCAGGCTAAACGGCGCCGAATTCGAACATACATGTATATACAAACTTAACTTGTTTTTCGGAGAGCAATCAAAATATATAAAAATATATAGGGTGTTTAATGAAAAATAATGAAGTTTAATATCATATCTAATTTTTGAAGCACCCTGTATACATAGATCGTAAATATTTAAGCAGTCCTTGAAATATCAAGCAACTTTCATAAACAGTTTTTTTCGGTATCTCTTTTAATTTTTGAGATAAGGGGATAGGTTACGTTATGTGGACCACCCTGTACAGCAACTTGTGCGTAAAAAAAAAACTTAATTTACTTCCAAAGAAGATTAAGAAATGTACACGAAAAATCCAAAGGCAAAAGGCTTAAATGCAAAAATGGATATTCATAATGCAATTTATAATTTATACACGTCAAAGATGAATATAATCCTTCAGAAACTTTTCAATATTATAGACTAACAAATATCATCATCACTTAAAAAGTCCTCATCTTCTGAGTCGGCCTCAAATGGCGCAATGATCATTGGTGCTATTTCGACATCTAGAACTCGTTCTCGATTCCGCTAATCCCATATTAATATCTATGTATTTCACAGATTTCTTCCAGTACTCCGGCGTAATATAATTTAATGAATCTTGCCAAACAATTTGCACTTCATCTGATGTAAGACCATCGTTCACTTGTTTTTCGTAATATGATTTTGCCCCAGCCCATATTAATTGTATTGCGTTAAACTGGCAATGGTATGGCGGCAGTCGTAAAACCTCATGACCATTTTCTCGTAATATTTCATCTACGGCATATATTGTTGGTTTTTTAATAGATTTTGCCATTAAAAGAAGTTCTAGCTTCAGCATATTGGGTAAAGGATTTGGTTTTTGTTTTATTGCCCAGTCATAAATATCACTTTTCTTCCAGGATGAAGTGGGTTGTTTATTTAAGATTCTTGAATGATAAGATGCATTCTCCAGAATGATTAAAGATAGAGCATCTAGATTTGGAATTAGTTGTTCTTTTAACCACTTTTCAAACAGTCCACAGTTCAAATTAGCATTGTTAATACTTTTGGATGTTGAAGAAAATAGTAAACTTGCACCTGGGAGAAATCCTGTTGCAGAACCTGCATGCATGTTTTCCCGTCCCACATCCCTTTTTTCTCTTGACACTTTTTACAGACTCGTCCTGCCAAGATTTCCAACCACTTCGATTAGAAAATATCCAAGTCTCGTCTAAAAATATCACTTTTTTAAATTTTGAATTAACATTTTCCTTGTATTTCTTTAAAAACTGGATACGCTGGCTTGATATATGTGGCAACTCGCGTAAAAATATTCGATTACAGTCCTTTTTATATCGAAAACCCAATATTTTTATTAATCTTGACAACAATTTATAGTGCATAAATCGTAAATTGCATTACGAGCATCCATTTTTAAATTGTCACTTAAGTCTTTTGTCTTAGGCTTTTTTCGTGTACATTTCTTAATCTTCTTCGGTAGTAAATTATGCTTTTTTTCATGCACAATTTTCTACACAGTCCTTATACCGATTCCCAGAGCTTTTGCTGCTGTCTTCTGGATATTGGCCGGTGAATTTTCATTTTCGTAATATCTTATTAGATTTAATACCATTTTTTTCGCTTGTAGATGCAAAAAACCCGAAAATTGTTTTCGAGTAATAGAAAATTTTGTCACTGACTTGTCAATCTGACTTTGAAGTAACATGACTGAAAGATTTTTGCAACTGCTGGTATTTATATGTTTATCCTCTTTTTTCATATGAAAATATCATAGGTCTATCTAATTCATCTTCCGGATTTTATGCGGAGGATATGATTACACGTAATAAAAGAAAAACAAACTTAAAAAGTTTGTCGCTGATAAATCGTATGACCCGCACGATAACACTGCTTTTGACTATACCAATTGATTACAGTAATTTGTCATCCTCACCAAAAGTAACTGAACTATTATTTTAAGTTAGAATGGAAACTTAACCTAGAATGGCAATACTAAAGTTAACCTAGGATTAAAATGTCAAAGTCATTTTTTTTATTTTGACACTTTGCTTTTGATCTGAAAGCAATATTTATACTTGTTTGAAAGCAATTGCCTAATTTGTCCACATTTTATACATCATGCCGAAGTTAACGGAGGGACAAGAGTCAATAATTTTTAATTCGTGATGGAAAAAAAATTAGAGAAATTGCAGCATAAGTGCATGTAAGCAAAAACACCGTTTTGTTAGCCAAGCAAGAAATTGCAGAATATGGTGGAATCATTGAGAGATCATAGGCGGGACGTCCAAAAGTTTCAACACAAAATCAAAACCATGGATTGGTGCAGTTCCTTAGAAATAATCCTTTTCAAACAGCAGTGAAGGCTAAAGAAGAAATCAATTTCTCAAGTTCTGCAAATACTGGTGTCTCACGAGGACATGCCGCGATCGATTTCTCAGAAAGTAGGCTTTGGAAAAATTTGAAATTTTGGCAGCTAACTAAAGTCGAGGGGGGCAATTCGCGCGAAATATATTCAAGACGGCGGCACTTCCGGTTATACCGGCAGTAGACGTCAACATTCTTTTTTTAAATAGAACAACCTCGAAAAATTCTAGGTATATCTCATGTATAAAATCCTATACCTAAGTTGAACTGTTTTTGAGATATTTTGAATTTTATGTAAAAAATGACGGTTGCAGATCTAGACATAACTATAAATATCTGCTTATCTAAGTCTCTATTATTTATTTGCGGGTGGATTCCTTGTCCAAAAGGATCCACTTTAGTGGCCTGTGCTGATATTCTTCTGATAATAAATAAATATAGGGTGATCAAAAACTGACATTATAAATATACTTTAAAAAATCGTTAAAAGTTACTTTTTTCAAATGGAAACCCACAATTTTTATAATTTTATCTTATTTAAGACTTAAAATAAGGGTGACTTTGTATAAAGTTGTCTATTCCAAAAATTTGTAGTTTTTGAGTTATTGACGATTTAACATTTTTTATTGTAATAATTCCAGACGGCTTCTAAGTTTTCTTGTTAGTTGGCCATGATAGGGAGGCCTGGCGAGAACAAAACCAATTGGTTACTATAGAAACGTAATATTTATTGCCGTTTGACAATTACCTACTAAAATATTCATTTATTATAATAATTATTAAACTAATAATCATGCCGAGGCGGTTAAATTACACACACGAGGATTATTTGAATTTGTTTATTATATATGGGGAATCTAACAGAGTTTTAACAAGAACATGCCAGGTATTTGCTGACAGATATCCAGATAAACAGAAACCGTTACCGAACAGCGTTAAACAAATGTTGGAAACCTATAAACATTTTGAAAACGTCAAGGCAAAAATTAATAAGAGAAAGCCTATTGTTGATAATGAAAATGTCGAGATTGCAATTCTGGGATATTTTGCAGTATATCCAATAACATCCCTAAGAAACGTGACAAGACAATCAGGAATCTCGAGGAACTCATGCATAGGATTCTGTTAAAACATAACTTCCAACCTTATTTAATATCATTTGTTCAACATCTAAAAGACACTGATTTGCCAAAAAGAGTACAGTTTTGCGAGTTTATTTTAACAATGGTACAAGATAACCCTAGATTTTTGGACAATGTAATTTGGACCGATGAGGCAAAATTTACAAAAAATGGCCTTTTCAATAGACACAATTTCCATTTTTGGAGTGATTCGAATCCTTATGCAATAAGATCGCGGAACTTTCAAGAATCCTGGCAGTTTAATGTATTTTGTGCAGTAAGGAACGATGAAATAATAAAACTGAATTTTTACGAAGAAAATTTGAATGGTAAGTTATACATTGCCCAAACACAAGGACTTTTTTAATGAAAAATAATCCACTTAGGTAATATTACAATAATTTTCTTTATCAATTTAACGTCTATCCAAAATTAGATAAATCATTTAGTAAATATTATTACGTAAATAAATTAAATTAAATTATTTATATAGGTCACACTACACTACTTCATACAAATACTGGTCCACCATAACACATCATATCTATAAAAAATATATCGTCCCAAGTAAAATACTAAACCTTCTTTTTTTATTGAGTACTCTTCAGATTAAATTAATTGAATTTTGATGTATTTTGTTTCTTCTTAAATCAATAAATCGATGAATATTATCAAAGCTATAAACTTTTGTAGGAGAATGATATCTGAATATTCTTTAAGAGTTGGATTACGAATATTTAAGTAATTTACCTTTTTACAAGCTACGTTTTACGACAAGTGAACCTTTCCTGTGGCGTCCTCGTTCCCCCGATCTGACAGTCTTAGACTATTTTATATGGGGAACGATAAAAGGAATCGTTTATTTTAATCCAGTAACAACGAAAGAGGACTGTATGGCAAGGGTAAGGGACGCGTTCGAAGGTTTATCTCCAGCTTCAATTAGAGCGGCTACCCACGAGACATTTATTCGTAGATGCCAAAAATGTTTGAAAAAGTACAAGGTGGACATTTCCAACATTTATTGAAAAAATAAGTTGTGCTCTTGTGTAGACTAGACTATAATGGGAATAGGCTTTCTTTAATTAATTTTTGTCTTCACGGTTTCAACATTTTTATAGTTTTCCAACATTTGTTTAACGCTGTTCGATGATGATTTCTATTTATCTGGATATCTATCAGTAAATATCTAGCATGTTCTTGTTTAAACTCTGTTAGATTCCCTATAGATAATAAACAAATTCAAATAATCCTCGTGTGTGTAATTTAATCGCCCCTGCATGATTATTAGTCTAATAATTATTATAATTACTATAATAAATAAATAATATTTTAGTAGGTAATTGTCAAACGACAACAGATATTACGTTTCTATAGTAACCAATTGGTTTTGTTCTCGCCAGGCCTCCCCGTCATGGCCAACTAACAAGAAAACTTAGAAGCCGTCTGGTATTATTAGAATAAAAAATGTTAAATCGTCAATAACTCGTAAACTACAAACTTTTGGAATAGACAACTTTACACAAAGTCACCCTTATTTTAAGTGTTAAATAAGATAAAATTATAAAAATTGGGGATTTCCATTTGAAAAAAGTAACTTTTAAGGATTTTTTAAAGTATATTTAAAATGTCAGTTTTTGATCACCCTATATTTATTTATTATAAAAATATCAGCACAGGCCACTAAAGTGTACCTTTTTGGACAAGGAAGCCAAGTGCAAATAAATAATAGAGACTTCGATAAGCAGATATTTATAGTTATGTCTAGACCTGCAAACGTCATTTTTTACATAAAATTCAAAATATCTCAAAAACAATTGAACTTAGGTATAAGATATTATACATGAAATATAGAATTTTTCGAGGCATCCAAAAATTCCATTATCTACAGGGTGTTCCATTTAATATAAGAAAATTGACGTCTACTTCCGGTATAACCAGAAGTGCCGCCATCTTAAAAATGTTTTGCGCGAATTGCCCCCATCGACTTTAGTTAGCTGCCAAAATTTCAAATTTTTCTAAAGCCTACTTTCTGAGAAATCGATCGCCGCAGTTCGTCGTGGGACACCCTGTATAGACCTGTTAAGATGAGGTATGATGATAGATATACACGGAAAATAAATCAGAGTGGTCGTTTTTCTGTAAACGTTTGGGGTTGGATAAGTATCAGGGGTCCAGGAGTGTGCGCGGTGATTGAAGAAAGGCTGAATGCAGATGTTTACTGCAATATACTAGAAAACATTATGTTACCTTCTGTGAGGCCAGTTTTTGGAAACCACTTCGTATTTCAGCATGATAATTTCCCTACACATAGAGCTGGAGTAGTGCTAAAAATATTGCGAAATCATAATATCGATACTTTGCCCTAGATTTCAAAAAGGCCTGATTTGAATCCAATTGAAAACGTCTCGGGGCAAATGACCATATAAATTAATAAGGAAGGATTTCTATATTCCGGCGACTCCTTTAGTAGGTTATATACATCACTATTAGCCAATACCTGAGTGGATATTTTGACCATAAAAAGGCACGGTGGATGGCGCTCAAATACAGTTGCAGAAGGATACATTGAGGCTTCGGAAGAAAACAGAAAGAAAACTGCTTTGAGTGTATTCACAAATAAGTAAAACGAAGCAACTAATATCCAAAAACTGAACATATTTAATGCAAGTTCATCGCAATTTAAGTCAAGTACATCTGGTATTAATTTAAATAACTGCAACAGTTTAATGTAAGTAATTTTTAATGTTGTATTTTAAACAAAAATAAACGTATTTTCTTTAATTGTGTTTTAATTTTAATATTAGTAGATATCATTACCGCACTAGTTCGGTAATATCTAACATTACTTAAATAAAATCAGTGCGGTAATGGCTTCTTATCTCACGATCATAGAAAAATACAATAAAACTTTATATGGGTTCCCATATTGCGCAGCGCCACTAAACACGAGGGCATTTCGTATAATGATAAGAACGGCACTGGCTTCATCCTGGCAAACTGTTTATCCTTCAAAACGTTGGTAGGGGATAATCCAGAGAACTTGTTCTGTGTTTTAATCTAATCCGCGGTCCTATTTATCTCGGAGAATTTTCCACAAAGGTTTACCTCGAAATTCTTATCACGATTTCCGCCTTGATATTTTTAACGTTTCGCTAGACTAGCGCAAAGATAATGGAAGACCAAATTGAGTTCGCCTACCTCGACTCAATAATAACTTCCTTTTAAGAAGGCTTTAAATTATATCGAGGATCCATGTTAGAGTTTGCCTTTGAGTTAATTTAAAATCACTGCTAATTAAAAGAATTAATTTCTCTGGTATTCTATGAAGTGTAGGCTGGAATGTTTATGGCAACAGCTATTTACAAATCTTTTACCCTGTATATTAAGGTTTGCCAGTTTTTCCTGGATAGTCTTAACACAAAACGAAACAAAGTGTATCATGCATAAGGCCATTAAAGTTTGGCACAGCTAGATGTAGCTCGTTCTTCTAATTTCACAGAGTTTTTGTATTTATTAATTCCCTTGTAATTACATAACTTCCAAGATGTTTCCTTACCTTTGCGTTTTGAGGTCTCTAGACAGAAACATGTTCACCCATTTCCGTCGGTCTGGCGTGCTATCGAGAGATGACATAACTTAAGATCTAAACTGCCGTACATAGTTACCTGTTAATAAAAAAACAGTACAATGATGTCCAAATGTTTAAAAATATTCTTCTTGGAATGCGAGCCTTGAAAGAAACTATTTGTCAATTGTTGAACGTTGGAAGAAACAATTTGTCAGTGGTTGAGGGTTGAAAAAAAGAATTTGTCACTTATTGAGCATTGGAAAGAACAATTGGTCAATTGTTGAGTGTTGGAAGGAACAATTTGTCAACTGTTGAGTGTTGGATGGAACAATATGTCAACTGTCGAGCCATGAAAGAAACACTGGCAGTTGTTGAACGTTGGAAGAAACAATTTGTCAATTGCAGACCGTAACGGAACTTGTAAAATTTAAAATGTATTAATTAATTTCCTTTATTAATAAAATAAATTCAGTAGTTTGCTTTGCAAACTCCCCAGCCTTTTACCCTGCCGGATGGCTCAACACCGTTCTGTGCTAAATATTAACTTTAACTATAGTATTACAATTTCTTTAGAGCTAGTCAAAAAATTAGAAGAAGTGATCCTCCCTTCCAATTACTTTCTTGTCTCTGTCGACGTCGAAAACATTTTTCCAAGCCTGCCCAGACTTCACAACTTTCATATTATAGAAGAACTACTAAAGAAATCGATAATAATCAAATGACATGACTTTTGTTCTTTATAAAGAAATGTCTAGACTCGGATTTTGTCAACAATATCATATATAAGCAGCTAGATAGTCTTCAGATGGGTTCTTCTCTTTCATCCTTAATGGCCGACATTTTGATGAATTTCCTAGAGAATAAATTGTTTGTTTCAATCCACCATCTAGTCAATAAAATTGTATTTTGGTATAGGTACTTGGACGAACTTTGGTAGGATAGAGTGGTAATATGCGGGAGTTAAATTGCTTTCTAGAATTTGGCACAGCTAGATGTAGCTACTTCTTCTGATTTCAAAAGCAAACAGTTTTTGTATTTATTACTTTCCTCGTAAGAGGGATAATTAAATACCTTGCAAGATTTTTGCAGACCTTTTCGTTTCAAGGTCCTTAGAAAGAAGCATGTTCACCTGCTTCCGTCGGTCTGTCGTTCTATCAAGAGATGACATATGTCAAGATCTAAACTGTGGTTCAAGGATATTCTTCTTAGAGTTGTTGAGCGTTAAAGGAAACAATTTGTCAATTGTCGAGACTTAGAAGGAACAATTTTTCAATTGTTGAGCGTTAGAAGAAACAATTTGTCAATTGTTGACCGCTGAGAGAAACAATTTGTCAATTGTTGAGCGTTGGAAGAAACAATTTGTCAATTATTGAGTTTTGGTAGAAACAAATTGTCAATTATTGAGCGTTGAATGAAATAGATCGTCAATTGTTAAGCGTTGAAAGAAACAATTTGTCAATTGTTGAGCGTTGGAAGAAAAAAAATGTAATTGTAAGGAGTTGGAAGAAACAATTTGTCAATTGTTTAGCGTTGAAAGGAACAATTTGTTAATTATTGAGCGTTGTGTAAAAGTTGAGCATTGAAAGAAACAATTTGTAGATTGTTGAGCGTTGAAAGGAACAATTGGTCAATTATTGAGCGTTGTAAGAAAAAATTTGTCAATTGTTGAGCGTTGAACGGAACATTTTGTCAATTATTGGTTGTCAATTTTTGATCTTTGTAGGTCACAAATTGTCAATTGTTGAGCGTTGTAGAAAATAATTTGTCAATTGTTGAGCATCGAAAGGAACAATTGGTCAATTATTGAGCGTTGTAAGAAACAATTTGTCAATTGTTGAGCATTGAAACAAACAACTTGTCAATTATTGAGCGTTGTGAGAAACAATTTGTCCATTTTTGAGCGTTGAAAGGAACAATTTGTCAATTGTCGATCTTTGGAAAAAACAAATTGTTAATCGTTGAGCGTTGTAAGAAACAAATTGTCAATTATTGAGCGTTGAATGAAATAGATTGTCAATTGTTAAGCGTTGAAAGAAACAATTTGTCAATTGTTGAGCGTTGGAAGAAACAATTTGTCAATTATTGAGTTTTGGTAGAAACAAATTGTCAATTATTGAGCGTTGAATGAAATAGATCGTCAATTGTTAAGCGTTGAAAGAAACAATTTGTCAATTGTTGAGCATTGGAAGAAAAAAAATGTAATTGTAAGGAATTGGAAGAAACAATTTGTCAATTGTTTAACGTTGAAAGGAACAATTTGTTAATTATTAAGCGTTGTGTGAAACAATTTGTCAATTGTTGAGCGTTGAAAGGAACAATTGGTGAATTATTGAGTGTTGTAAGAAACAATTTGTCAATTGTTGAGCGTTGAAAGGAACATTTTGTCAATTATTGGTTGTCAATTTTTGATCTTTGGAATCAATTGTTGAGCATCGAAAGGAACAATTGGTCAATTATTATCAATTGCTCAGTGTTGAAAGAAACAACTTGTCAATTGTTGACCTTTGTGAGAAACAATTTGTCTATTGTTGAGCGTTGAAAGGAACAATTTGTCAATTGTTGATCTTTGGAAAAAACAAATTGTTAATCGTTGAGCGTTGTGAGAAACAAATTGTCAATTGTTGAGCGTTGTAAGAAACAATCTGTCAATTCTAGAACGTTGAAAGAAACGATTTGTAAATTGTTGTAGATTGTAACAGAACACGCTTGTAGAATTTAAAAAACAATTTCAAAGTTCCTATGAATCATGTGACATCTTTCTTTTATGGAATCGTCGAAATTCATAAAATATAACGCTCAATTCGTCCAGTAATCTCCATTTTAAATTTCAGAGCCTATTATCTTGCCAGATAGCTTAACACCGTTTTGTGCTACATATTAACTGTAAAGATAGTATTACAAATTATTAATACCCAGATTTCAGAACTTTCATATTATAAAAGAACTACGAAAGAATAAAACATGCCTTTTGTCTCGTATAAAGAAATGTCTAGTCTCGAATTTTTGTCAATTTAACAATACCATATATAAGCAGCTTAATGGTTTTTAATGGTTCTTCTCTTTTTTAATGGCCGACCTTTTTATAAATTTCCTAGAGAATAAATTGTTTAATTCAACTCACCATCTAGTCAAAGATAATGTATTTTGATATAGGTACTTCGGCTATACTTTGGTAGGATAGAGTGGTATTATGGAGGAGTTAAAATGGATTCAGGTTCAGCCCAACATCAAATTCACTATGGAGTTTGATACGGACCGAAAATGAATCTTCTTGAACCTTACTCTCGAAAGATTGGCTAATATTTCAAAATTTTTAGGAAACCCACACAAACCGATCGAGATTCGCATAATACTTTTTTCCGCCGTCTTTTTTCCATTCCTTTGGAAGAAAATTTCCAGTTAGGAAAAAAAACATTATTTTCCAAATGGAAATAAATAATGATTTCCCCTTTCTTATAAATAATGTTTTTAAAATTGCGAATATTTTTTTGCCTTAAAGATAATATATATATATAAATATATATATATATATATATATATATATATATATATATATATATATATATATATATATATATATATATATATATATATATATATATATATATATATATATATATATATATATATATATATAAATGTCGCGTCTACCTACTAACCTGTGGTTCCTGCGGCGCGAAGAAGTGTGTCAAACGAAAAGATCTTTACAACTATGAATGAAGAAACACTTAAGGTCAAATAAAATCGAAGGGGACCACAGATCCAATTTCGGAACATACCTAAAAGTTTTGAAACTGATGAAAACTTTAAATTGATTGTTACACCCTGCCAATAAACCAACTTGACTTTCTAAAAAATCTAGAAATAGCCCCTTCTCAAACTCATTCCAACTATTTGTATAGAAATTATGTCAAAGCTATAGAACTTTTCAAATAACATTACCGCTCTCTGTCATCTTTACTCTTTAAATAAATTAAATTGAAATGTATTACTCCAACCTTCAGTATCTCGATGTTTTTCTAATCAGATATATCCTTGACCATGTGAGAACCTGCAACGATCCAAAAAACTTCAAAATAACTAAATTTGCCCTTTCTATATTATATGTTTAACCCCTTTTCTTAATTTAGGTTAGAATAAACAACCCTTAAAACGTTACTCTAATTATATCTCTATTTTAGTTATTGTCCATATACTGCCTGATGATGACCTTTCATATGGGTCGAAATGCGTAGGAATTTCTTAAAGATAATAAAGGTTGATATTGGACTTCTTGTACTTTTTGTGTACTCTTTCTACATACAGGGTGTTTCCTAACTACGATACATAACTGAAGGTGATTTTTTGGGTTGATTTAAGAAAAAAACTTTTTATAAACATCATAAAGATCCTTAAGCCGATCTTGTTGAAATTTAACAGTGTTCTTTTTAGTACAAAGGCGCTAATTCAGCCCTAACTAGACTGAACTTATTAAGTCCAGTGCCGTCTCAAGGGGCACCGCAAGCATTATTATTGGGAAAAAAAAGTACGCCACAAAAATATAAATAAAAATTTCTTTAAACCAGATCAAAATACAAGAGTTCTAACCACACAGCAGATGATATAAACTAAAGTAACTTATACTAACCGAGACTATTTATAGGTAAATGTGGTCACAATGGGACTATAGGGAATAGGCCCTCTGTCTTTATTTAGTGCTTTCTTACCACATTTAACTATTTCTATACTCTCAAATGCATCCAATAATCTATTATTAGATACATTTTTAATTACCTTAAAATTATTTATTCCTATTCGGTGATTGTTTTCCAAAGCATGTTGGGCAACGCTTGACTTTTCTGTTCTTCCGTTTCTTAAATGTGTTCTTTAAAACGAATGTTAATGAAGCATTTAGTTTGCCCAACATATTTTAGATCGCAGTCATTACAGCTAATTTCATAGATGCCACTCCTCTCCCTCAAGTCGACTTTGTCTTTGGGGTTTCCAAGGAGATTTTTCAAACTGTTCTCCGTTTTGTAGGCTACTCTAAAACCTACGTTTTTAAATACTTTTTCTAGACCTCTCGTATATGTGGGATCATATGGGATTACTATGAATTTATTGGAAACCTCAGGTGTTTGAAGAGTAGTGGCATCTTTTAACATTTTCTTATGCTTATGTCTATTTACTAATTTAGGTACAAAATTATCACTATATACATTACTTTTAGCTATATTTTTAATCCGATTTATTTCATTGTTAAAACGTTCTTTACTTAACAGAAAATTGACTAACCTGTGAGTTAAGAAATGGAATGCTGCCATTTTGTTTTGACGGCAATGAAATGAGTCGGATGTTATATGCCTATCAGTATTAGTAAATTTTCTATAAATATCAAATTCTGGATTTATCGTTATTTTTAATAACTAACGTGTCGAGAAAAGGTAATTGCCCATTGTTCTCCTTTTCGTACGTAAAATTAATGAAAGGATGTTTATTGTTTAATGTTCCTAAGAAAGTGTCCAAATTTTCTGTTTTAGTATCAAAAATAGCAAATATATCGTCTACGTATCTATACCACACCCTTGGGAAACACTTGAGTTCTTTTTTGAATTGGGTTTCTAATCTGCCCATAAACAAATTTGCAAGGAACGGAGATAAGCAATTGCCCATCGCAGTTCCCTCAAGTTGTTCATAATATTTATTGTTGAACTGAAAAAAATTTTGATTCATACATAATTTTGTGAGAAGTAAATATTCATCGATAATTTCTTTCTTCAAATTATTGATTTCAAGTAGTTCCTTTGGGTACACTAGGAAACAATGAGCTTACATCAAAAGATATTAAAATTTCACCTTCTTTTAAGTGAACATTCTTAATTTTATCTAAGAATTCTAACGAGTTAGTAACCTCAAAGTTATCATACGAGATATTTAATTTGCTGAATTCTTCTACTAACCATTTTGAATTATTGTACGTTGGTGATCCAACAGCTGAAACAATAGGTCTCATGGACCTCCCAGGTTTATGGATTTTGGGAAGGCAATACAGTTTAGATAACTGTGGGTTATCGGACACAAGGTTTTTACACTGTTTTAAAGTACTTTTTACTTCTGTTATCATTTTTGATAACGGGTTTTTCTCAACTAAATAGTAAGGACCAGTTTGAATCAAATTGTCTACTCTTTCAAAATAATCTGTTTTGTCTAGTATAACAACCCTATTTCTTTTTTCAGCTTTTAAATAAAAACATTCCTTTTTTCTTCAGTCCCTGGATAACTTCAGTATTTTTACGAGAAACATATTTTGACTTGTTGTTAACAAAGTTTTTTGAGATTTGATTTCTGCAAGCCTCTCTAATGAATCCCTTAGTTGACTCTGGCACGTATCGAATGGAACTTTCGATATTCCCTATAATAGTTGCTAAACTATTTTTTACTGGAGGCTCTGCAAAATTCAAACCTTTATTCAAAAGGGCGATTTCTCTATTATCAAAGGACTGAGAAGAAAGATTTTCTACAATGTTCTCGACTTCCGAAGAAATTTGTTTTTGTGGTTTCAACTTTCTCAGTTTGTTTTTAAGTGAACACATTTTCTTCAAAAATTTGGCATCGATAACGACGAACATTTTTCTTTGGAAATCTAACCACTGTTCAAATTCTAAATTACTAAGCTTATAAGTGAGTTTTTTAAATAATCCGTATTCTTCAATTTCAAGCATACTTCGTTTGCTATACAGATTTTTAATTTCTAAATCTAGCCACTTTTGTTTGGCAAAAAATTCAACCTTCCCAGTAACGGGTGATTGTTTAGGGATCTTGACTGAAATGAATTTAGGGAAAAATTATATCATCTGCTGATTATGGTAACTTGGTTAGCGAAACGCGCATCCAGAGCGTAACAAGTTGTGGTGTAGTGTGGTTAGAACTCTTGTATTTTGATCTATCTTCCACCACAGGTTCCAGTGTTAGGACTACTTTAAACCACTTTAAAAATTATCCATGAACAATATCAAAAAAATTAAAACTATGTATTAATTACTATACATACATTACAGAAAAATAAAAAATAAACAATTTCGACGTTAGAGTATATGAACAAAATGACTACCATCTGATAAGATACACGATTGCAACCGCTTCAACGTTCAAAAATCCCTGAAGTATTCCTTACGACATTGCAACTGTCGATTATTCGATTTCTCAAGTCGTTTACATCTAGTACAGCAGTTCTATAAACCAGAGCCTTCAGATGACCCCATAAATAAAAATCTAGAGGATTCATATCAGGACTACGAGTTGGCCAATTTTGATGTCCTGCACGTCCGATCCAGCTATTAGGGTAAGTAATGTCGAGATGCTATCGAGCAAGAACACTAAATTAAGCTGAGGCCTCGTCGTGCATAAAGCACATATTCGTTCTTACCTAAAGGAATACATCTTCTAATAAATTGGGTAGATGTTCTCGCAAAAAGTCTGTATAGGATTCACCTGTTAATCTTGCTGGTAAAAAAAACCATACGTTCAGCGAAAACTGTTGCTGAAAATGACTTTCTCTAATAACGTGAGGATTTTCGTCGGCCCAAAAATGGTTTATATGATAATTAATGATAGCATCTCGTGAAAAAAATTGCTTCGTCCGTAAATAAAATGTTTGGTAAATAATTGCTATTGTGCGCCACCGTATGAAGCAACCACCTACATTAGTACACTAATCTCGGATGAAAATCCCAAGGCAGTAAAGCTTGTACTGTATGTGATATGGGTACCTTAAATTCTTTTTTAAAACTTTCCAAACTCTTTTTAGGCTGACTTGAATCTGACAGTGTAATCTTCCTGGTACTATCTGAAGAATCTTCTTCGGCCGTATTAAGTATAGCTTCTCCTAGTTCAGGTGTTGTTACAGTTTCTGGTCTTCCACCACCTGTATTTTTGTTAAAACTACCAGTTTCACTTAATCTTGCATGTATCGTTATAAGTGACAGTAATATCACTGCATACTGATGCCAGTAACGTAAACTCCCTAAGGTAGGTGTAAAAACATTTAGAGTGATTTTTTTATCGAAAACGAAGCTATACGAACAAAACACAAGAGATCAAAAAGTTGTACTTCTAGTTGCTTAAACCTAAAAAGCTATAAAAACTGCAAAAAGGATCAGTGGTACTTTTTTTCTCAATATTGATGGTTGCGGTGCCCCTTGAGACACCACTCGATCCAATAACTTTAATGTAGTTAGGGCTAAATTAGCGTCTTAGTGCTACAAATAATATTGCCAAATTTCAACCAAATCGGCTTAAAGATATTTATAATATGTATAAAAAACCAATTTTTTTTTTAACTTTAACACCCTGTGTCTCAGAATCGAGGCAACTTCGTACACATGCTCATAGGAACTTTTTTTCTTAACATAACATAAGGAATCAC
>JAUTXW010001613.1:0-34614 GCA_030620095.1 Kuschelorhynchus macadamiae
CAAATCATGCTAAGAACCATACTTGGAGCAGAAAGCGCGCGAAACCCACTTGATGTGGGTGTGACCGACCCCGTAGTTCTATAGTGCCGATTTTCTTCTTCTTCGCCGCCGCTCGGTATCTTATTAGCATATCAAACTGCCATTTATTATGCCAACAACGTTAAAGATCGGTCTTGTTAACATTTTTTTTGCTTGTTAATAAACAGGTATTATTGGCACAACATGAGCATTTCTTTTAAAACGGTAAATTTTAATTCTGTTCGACATGTATGGTGCGGAATTTGTATAAATAAATGCTTGTGCTTTAACATTCATTTTAAGAAGTATTTTATCAGTTTTTTTTTTAATTGTAAAATATTTTTTTTGGAAATATTTTATCAGCAGTAAAAGTTATGGTACGAGCGGGGATCGAACCCGCACCTTTGGATCTCTAGCTTATCATGCTTAGCTGAATTTACATTTAGAAAATGGACAGACTGACTACATTCTGAGAGGTATGATTTGAACCATTTTAAAATTGTTCCCCTGAAACCGTAGACTTCAAGTTTGTCCAATAGTACTCTGTGACAGACTCAGTCGAACGCCCTAGTTAAATCACAGAACACTGCTGAAGCAACCTCTCCATCATTGAGACTTAGGTACAGGTCTTTAAATATGTGAAATATGGCATCATTAGTATTCTTTGAACCCTGGAACCCAAACTGCGATAATGAGAGTAATTTATGTTTTTCCAAAAAACTGAGCATACATTTTTTCATTCAAATTTGATGTTAGTGTCATACCTTTTTTTACGCGCTTTTAAGAATTTTTTTAATAAAGTCAATCAAAATCATGATCATTTATCGGGTCAAAAAGGTATTGTTGTTAGAAGTCGCTACGAGCAATCGTTCTGGAGATATTTGGATTTGAAAGAATTGATGTATGCGTTTAAATTGCCAGATTTTTAAAAATAGGTAGATAGTTATTTATTGGGAAAAAACTGTTTTGATAGAAGTTGTCACTAGTAATTTCCCTAGTGCTTGAATTATTACCGAAAATTATTTGCGAGTGGACGAATTTTTTCTTCACCGAAAATTTCACACCAAAATTTATTTTTAATTTTCATCTCGATTTTTTTGTAGTTTCATGGCAAATGCCATATTGTTGTTCAATTATTATTGTTTAGTCGACTGTGAATGATAAAAAGTCAGGATGACAGACCCCTTATTGATTTAGTTTACAGTTGTCTAGTTATCCCTTTGAATAAATAAATGTACAGGAAAGAACCTAGCCGTGACCTTGACGAGACCGGGAAGTTTCCAAGATTCAAAACGATGGCCCGTCAAAATGACAACACCTTGTTTCCGGTTTTCAGTGGCGTATCAACTTTGATTTTTACTTTGAAATTTAGAAAGTAATTTGAAAACTTATACTTTTGGAAAAGAATTATAATTAAGGTATGGACTAAATTAAACAAGCCAATTAGTATGATACATTATTTCAGGTGCCAATTTAATAAAAAACTGGTGAAACATTAAAGTTTATGCCTTTAACAGATCACTTTAGATATTATTAAATTTAACTTTTTATATAATAAACCTTTCGTATAAATATGTATTCAGGAGTTTAAGTTCAACCTTTGTTGTTATTGATGCTTTAAAATTGACATTGGGTTTGAAATAGCGATTTAGCAAAGTTATGAAGAAATGTGGCAGTTTTGCCGACTGGCCAAAATAAATTAAAGTAGCGAAAACGCATTCTGGATGATGAGCTGTCCCGACACGTGCCTAGTAATTACAATAATTTGATCTAAAGCTTGCTCCTAAGAAGTACTTGCGACTAAGAATTTAACGGCGCAACTATATGAGAGCACATTTGGAAAAACTTGCAACTCATTGAAAGTTATATTAGGCTTTGATAAGCTGTAAAGTACATGGAATTTTTCTTGTTTGTTTCGTTTCGACTGTCCTTTTGTATTTCTGCTTTCTTTTTATTACTTTACTTAAATTTAATAAATAAAATTTAGTGATTTTTTTTAATAAGCAGAATGGTTATTTTTTGTTGAACTAGAAAATTATATTTTTTCTAAGTAACTAAAATTATTTAGAAAAGTTAAGTAGATAAAAAATATCAACGCATTTAAGATGCAACAGGCCATAAATAATTAAATACAAATAATTTTATTAGTACAGTCTAAAGTACGTTTTAAATAAAAACAAGCACAAGTATTATTATTTCATTTAAATTTACTCAGATTTAATACAGAATAAAACAATAGATAAATACCTATTTACGAAATATCAACCTCTAAGACACATTAGGTTAGAAAAAAATTCAGTAAATTAATATTAATTATAGAAATAAAAACAAAACAAATTAAAATAGAACTGCTATTATACGTTACCAATAAATTTTATTTGTTAAAAATGGTTTATTATATTTTAGAAAAATATTAATATAGGCACCAGAAGTTCCTACGCCTTCATTTTTATTTAGTACTTCCTAGTTTTCATAAACTCTTAATAAACCAAAGTTCAATTTAAATTTTTAATTTAAACCCGTATTAAAAGTACAAGGAAGAAAGGTATATCGTTCCACCGTTAAGTGAATTTGTATTTTCGTAAGTAAAGAAATTAACTAGACACTTTTAAATCCGATTCAAAGGAAAAAATAATTATTTTTATAATAAAAATAATAATTCTTAATATGTTAAATAGTTAGGTTAGAAACCAAGTGGTATATAAAAAATACAGTAGCGTAACACGTAAGAAAAAAAGTTATGGGTTTTTAGGAACAATTTTATGGGACAAATAAGTTTTAATATCTAACTTAAACAATAAATACTATAATATATATATATATATATATATATATATATATATATATATATATATATATATATATATATATATATATATATATATATATAATATATATATATAATTTTAGGTTAGGTCTGGTTAAGTTAGTTTACGCTTACAGAATCCAAATTTTTATTGTTAGTATTTCTGGGATATCTTAAACCATGTAAGGTTAGATTAGGTTAGTTTTTTTAATTATTTAAATTCATTTTGGATTAGACTTAAAAAATATATTACACTAAGAATAGCTCATGAATGTACAAATATTTGGGCTACTTAGGGTTAGATTTTGAAATATAATTGCACTTACCGCTGGAACTGGTGTTAAAAATGGAGAGCAAAACAAACAGAACTTTAAATGTAAAAATCTCCTGTTTTTCAAATGGAACACCCTGTATATTTTTATTTCATCTGATTCAGCGTTCAATTACCTATCATTACTCATATATATGTCCTATACCTAAAATGAACAGTTTCGATTTTATTAGCCGTTTTCTGATATATCCCGGAATTTTGCCAGTAAATGAGATCAGAAACTAAAAAAATCAAGATAGGCTTAGGAAATAACCTAATGCAATTGTTGACTTAAGTTGACATTTGCTCTGTTTTTGTCAAATTTTTGCTGCGAAATTTGTTAAAAAATGGCTTTATATAGTTTAGATGAATGTTTGAAATTATACAACTGTTTCATAAAAAATAATAAAAGTCCAGGGTTAGCCCTTAGAGAATATTCGAGGGAATATCCTAATAATCGAGTTCCCTCCAGGACTATATTTTTTCGAATTGTGCGTGATTTGGAAAATGGTGTCCTTAAAAACTCTTAAGAAAAATCGTCCCATTTTTGTCCTCACTGAGAAAAAACAACTGGAGATATGATGTAAAATGTAAAAAACAAACACTATTTTTTACAAACACTTCCACTATATTTAATTTAACAACGTGACATGTTTCATGACACAATCATACAACTGGAGATTTTTCTTTATTTCGAGGAAGATGATGAAAGATCCCAAAGAGATGCTGACAGAGACATTGCAGGTGTCAGTAGAGGAAGTATTCAAAAAACACTGCAGGTGAATGGTTATCATCCTTATAAATTTCTTTCAACTCAATTATTATCACAATTAGACTTTAATAAAAGATTGACTTTTTGTTGTGATATTATGGACCGGCAGTTCGAAAATGTGTTTTTTTCAAAAGTGCTTTGGACTGATGAGGCCTCATTTAATACGGCGGGTATTACTGGTCTCAAACTAATAAACATCTAATAAAAGCAATTAAAAAACAAGGCCGTCAAACCGTAAATGTGTGGTGCGGAATTATCTGCGACCGTATTATCGGAGCAATACTTTTTTACAGGTTGTTAAATGGCGAAAGATAGTAAATTTCCTTATTCAACATTTTCCATTGTGGATGGGAAGACATGGTTTAATATCCTGGCCACCACGAAGCCCCGATTTAAGCCCTTTAGACTTCTTTTTGTGGGGTGCACTAAAAAATAAAATGTATATAAAATAAAAATCAGGGAAGAGATCAATAATTTTAATGAATCTAATTCTCCGTAAGGAACGCTATTCGAAAAATGGAGGCTATTTACACTTCAAGTATCGCAATGGACGGTGACCATATTGAAAATTTTTTATAATCTGTTTTAATCATGTTTAATATTCAGTTATTAGTTATACCGTGTGGCACAAGATATTTTTTTGTCTCTCCCTTATTTTCGTAAACATTAAATAATAATAACATAAATTACATAATATTTCACTTTTATTTGTATTTTCTAACATTATTTATAGTCGCTATCTGTGTTAAGAAAATGAGAATAAGGCTTAGTTTACGACATTTTTATTTTAGCCCACTTCATCTGTTTACTTATATTAAAAAAAAATAGTCAAATCAGAAAACGGCTAATAAAATCGAAACTGTTCATTTTAGGTATAGGACATATATATATATATATATATATATATATATATATATATATATATATGAGTAATGATAGGTAATTGAACGCTGAATCAGATGAAATAAAAATATACAGGGTGTTCTATTTGAAAAAGAGGATATTTTTACATTTAAAGTTCTGTTTGTTTTGCTCTGCATTTTTAACATCCTGTATATTAATTGGTGAGACCAGCATGGAAACTCCTTGAATTGAACCCTTAGTAATGTATGTTTAGGATATTAGTTCCATTAAAGTTTTATAGGTAAAAAATTTAAAAAAAAAAAATATGTTTTAAAAAAAAAATTAAAAACTCAATTTATCAAAAACGATAAAGAATTCAAATATAGATGTTATTATAAACACTTTCGCAAATTAACAGTAGAATCGAAATATGTAATAATATATAGGGTATCCCATTTAAATTAAGAAAGTTGACACGTGTCAGGTCAAAACTAAACACCTTGTATAAGCAAAAGTGAAATAAAATAAAAATTTAATTGAATCCAACCAACTTTTGTATTTAACTTTTTGTGGTAACTATTACCGTTTTCTAGATAAGGTACTGTATCACCATAAAAGGGCAACCTTGTACAATATTTATCATATTAATCGTAAAATAGAGATTGCCATGGCTACGACAAATGAATGTAACTGGTAAATTAAGAATGATAGGGACACTTACACCGCGGAACATATATGTGAAGATTTTTTTAAAATGGATGATTTAAAGAGTTACACTTTATGTAAGTTTTGTAAGAAGATGTTAAAATAAACCACAGAACATTGCCCTGCTTAATAAAAGTGGTAGAAAAGGTCGCTGTCTGCTCTTTCCAAAAAAGTCTCTTTGCGGATGTCATATTCGTTGTTTAATAAATAATATATTCGTTGTTTATCTAAAGTAAATATGTAATCGACCATATAAAGTTGTTTTATTATTCAAAGCCCAAACTTTGGAATAAAATATCTAAACAATAATGCAATAATGTACATTTTCTGTTTTATCGTATGACATATTATGTCAAAAAGATTTCCAGTGTAATCAGCTCCAGCTTACCAGCTTATCACGATATAAGATTCCCAAATCGTAGAGTTCCCGACAGGAAAACGTTTGTCGCTTAAGAGAAACCGGTAAGAATTACGACATAGTCATTTATTACTTTTGTGGGCATGTTGTAACAAAATGTAAATATTTTAAGAAAATTTGAAAAAGGTAGTAATTATTACGAAAACTAAAACGTTTGCGACGAGCAAATTCAAGACAATATTTTCATTCTAAAAGATTTGGCAGCCTAGTTTGATTTCACAAAATCGACTAATTTCAGAATTTTTGAAGAGCAAAGTATACACACTTATCACCTTCAGAAAGTTCATGCGTTTCTTCCTGAAAATTTTCATCGACGGATGGATTAAAATATTATTGGTTCAGTTCTCTTCACGGAGGAAGCTGGGTTGTCGAAAAACGGCATCATAAATTCTTATAATTTACATGCATGGGCAGATGGCAATAACCATCATCAGCACCAATTTGAACCTATTAATCTGTGGGCTGGAATTATTGGTCAACATTTGATTGGATCATTTGTTTTGCCTAGAAAGTTGAATGGAGAACATTATTTGGGCTTCCTCCAGGACATCTTGCCATAACCGTTAAAAGATCTACCTTTGGAATTGCGCCATAACCTTTGGTTCATGCATGATTGAGCTCCACCTCATTTTACCCTAGCAGCGCGAAAATACCTAAATATTACTTTTAAAAATCATTGGATAAGAAGCTTGGTCACCAGACTTGAAACCCTTAGACTTTTTCTTGTGGGGACATTTGACAACATTAGTGCATTCCATGCCACTTGATACTAGGGAAAACGTATTAGAAAGGTTTAATTCCAGTCCAACCGTCTTTTTCTCTTCTCAGAGCTAGGGAAGATTAGAATGGGACCATATTCAACGGACTTACAAAATTATGTTATAAAATACCAGACCTTTCTTATAGCAAAATGTCTGAGCTATTTGAAAACTGTATAAATATCTCGAGAACGGTTGCCCATAGCGACTTTTAACGCATACGTTTTTGTCGTAAAAGTGATAAAGAAACCTATTTTTTTACTCATAAAAGTATTACAAGCACGTACAAAAAGTTATGACCCTCTAAAAAAACCTATAGATTGCGCCCACTATAAGTCAGAGAAATACTAACATCATATTTCAATTTCTCATGTTAAAAAAACCCCAAATTCAAAATTTCATTCAAATATCATGATTATTTAAACAGTTATTCACATAAAATAAAAATTAAAGTTTCATTTTAACACCGTGTCTGTCCCTTAAGGGGGAACAAGTATATATGAACTTATATCCTATCCAAATCTGAGGGATTGCCCACATATTCTGGGACTCTCTGTACATATAACAATGTAAAGGTAACCTACACGTTAAGCTTCTTTTGATATGCAATTTTTAAATTTCTCAAAAAAAGTCATCACACGTGTCTTCTTTTAACACAACAAAACAACATTCCTTGTTTAAAATATTTTACTAAGAAAAATTAGTTAACTAAAATATTAACATGTAACAACTTTCAATAGGAGTGCGCTCATAGCAAAAAATTAAGCATAGCTTCCTTAATCCTTATCATGAAAAAAAAAATGTAATACATTGTCGCTTGACTCAGTTATTACTTGTAATCGCCGGGGAACGCTTAAAACTAAATTTCTAACATACTCATTGGAAGCTTAGTTCCGTGTTAGAACTATCCTCTCTCTTAGCTCAGCTTGATTACGGGGATGAAAATTTTCTTTATAAATAAATTTCGACAGTGCACCCCAAACATTTTCTGTTGGATTGATGTCAGGACTTTTAGAAGGCCACGGTAAAACATGTAAGTTTCCTCGTAGTAATTCTCAACTATTCTCGCTTTATGCATGGGTGAGTTATCTTGCTGAACAAGGAAGTCTTCAAAATATACTAGTCTAAGACCCCTCGCACTAATGCATCCCCGAACATTATCTGAGAAACGACCACTGTGTGAACCTAATGGTGGCTGCTTATCATTCTCCTTTGGCAGAGTTGGATTGCTATATGTTTTAACTGAACGCGTAATATCTTCAGTGCAATAGCCATTCCCTCTGAGAGCTTCGGTCATTTTCGATGTTTCTGATGTTAAAGAATCTCGATCAGAAATCGAAATACCTCATGAATACTAGTGAGTTAATAACCGATCTCTTTTGTGCTGGATGATGATGGGAATTTGTATTTAAATATCTATTTGTATGCGTCGGTTTTCTATACACAGAATGTCCTAATGTACCATTTTCCTTCCTTTGAACACATACATCTAGAGAGTGAATCGTTCCATTAGATTCATTTTCCATTGTGAGGCCAAAGAAAAAATTATCATCTACATATCTGAATCAGTATTTTAGTTTTAGTGGAGCGGATATTTAGAGCAATATCATCAAAGGCTTCCGTAAAGACATTCGCTACCACAGGTGATACAGGAGATCCCAGAGCTACCCCTGAAGTTTACTCATAAAATGAAATAAGTAAATGTAAGACAAGCTTCCACTAGGTCTATTAAGTTCTTATCAAGATTATTATGATCCAATATGTCTGATATTATGGAAATTGATGACAGGCACATTTGTGTATAGTGATTCTACATCGAAACTGACCAAAATATCTTCGGGATCCAACTGGATTGCCTTAAGTTTTTTCACGGAATGTATAGAGTTTTTTAATAAAAGAATCTGTTTTTCCAGTAAATGGATTAAGATATTTTGGCAGATATTTACCTAGTTTATATGTGGGCGAGTGTATTGCACTGACGATCGGTCGAAGTGGTTCATTCTTCTTGAGTATCTTGGGAAGACCATAGAATCTCGGAATCTTGAAGCTGCTTGCTTTCAATGATTTCTTCTCCGCTGGTGGTAGACTGGATGCGTTAATCAGATTGGTGATGCGTCTTTCTATTCTACTTTGGTCTGCCTGCATAATCTTATAGGTGTTGTTGTAGAAAAGTTGAGTTACCTTTTCCAGATATTCTGTCGTTATCTGCTGGAAGGACCAAAATGTTTGCGTCTTCATTTAAGCTCTTCATCGTTGTTTTTTCGGCTGCGGAGAGATTCACTTCGGTAGTTTTGATTTTTTAATGATCTTCTCGATGAAGTCATATTTGACTTCATCGGCTTGTTCCACTGGTAATCTTCTGATTGCTGCTTTAACGGAGGATACTATGTCTGGTACAGGAATGCTACTCGGTGCTGTTATGAAATTTTGATCTTTGGAAAGGACGGAGTATTCCGCTTCGGTTAACGGCTTCGACAAGTTAATAACTGTATTCTGCGGAGGTTTCACTGGATATTTTCTCTTCAGTGCTGTGCTTCAAACTTCTTTTGTTGCTTAAGTGTAACTTCTTAATGGATTTTTTTTGCCTGTGCATTGGTAATGTTGTCCAAAGTTGTAAATATAGATCTTTCAAGTCTGAAAGCTAATTTCAGATGAACTTTTAGTAGTTTACGGGTATTTGTATCTAAATCGCGACGTATTGCCTTAATATTTTCTCTAACTAATGCAATGCTGGCACGCTTATAAATATTTTTTTTAGCAGTTATAGAAGTAATGTGATATCTCACCTGTAGTGATTTCGGTACTACATCTTTGACATCTAAAGAGAAAGGCCAACTGGCTCAATAACTTGCTGGTTCGGAGATCGCCAAAAGTTTTGACATCCTTCTTGGTCTCCTCTCCACAGAGGTTAGCACAGAACGGAAGCTTTCATGGCTTTGGTCAATTAATAAATCATGGTTCTTGGGATTAGATCGGGTCAAATTGGAATTACTATCCGACGCTTCGCCTTCGATTGCACAAGGCATCTTCAAAGATCTTTACTCCACGAGATCTGTATATTTAAAAATTTCAATAGATTCTCTAATTTTCGTTTTTGTGAAATCCTGGAACCTATTCTAGAACCTTGGTTTCCATCGGATAGTAATTCCAATTTGACACGGTCTAATCCTAAGAACCATGATTTCTTAGTCTTCATTTTGTTAAAAGATTATATGTTAAGAACCAAACATTTAAGGTAAGAGGAAAATTCCCGCTGAACGCCATTTGCCGATGTATTTTAGAATTATTAGTACTTGAATGTTGATGCAATCTAATTCTAGAAATCTCGCCGTATTATATTTACCAACACATTAAATTAATGTAATATATACAACGTGCTTGTGCAAAAAACTACTCTCTCTCTATCTGACCACTTCAGTGCTGATTTGCATTTATGTTAATTTTCTAGATACACTGCTGATTAACCATATGCTCAAGTTAAATTATGCATTGAAAACTTAATTGTAACAATTAATCATCTAAGTAGTTTTTGTGAATTGGTTTTAATAAACTTAAAATATAACATAATGTACAGTTTCACCCAAAAATTAGTAAAATCAATTTCAACATTTTATGCCAAATAACCCTTTAGATTTATATATTTTTAATTAAAAAGGTGTAAGTCCTATCTATTCAACTTTTACAGAATTATCTATATGTTACCGTAAAAAGCCGAAATCCGTCATATCGCGATCTAACTAGTAAAAACGAGAAGTTTCTAAGAGTGTTAGTAATATCGCATTCTTACTAATTATATCTAGTTATGACTGTTGGTAACAATAAAACGCCGAATAATTAGATAGTTTCAGCGTTTTACTAACTTTTTTAGATAAAACCCGTTCATACTAAGCATGTAATAATAAAAATGCGATCTAAGTTTATCAGTAAGAAACAGTAATATTGATGAAATTTTAAAACAAGTCAAAAGAAATATGTTGCTAACAAACTTTTCTAACGCACTATGTTGTAACATGTAAGAAAACTAGAAAATACATACATTGTTTACCCTATTTTCAATCAACGTCTATAACAAATGACTTCAGCCTTTGCTTACCATAAAAACTATTATATAAGAATTTAGTAAATGTAGAAATGACACAAAAACAGAAAAAAATACGAATACAATATTATACAGAGCGAAAGTTGGAAAATATACTCAAAAATATCTTAAACGTAGTTAACTACAATAAGAAACTGCAGAGTACGTGCTGCATTAGATAGTGATATTGGCGACAGTGTCAAGTTTACGGTTTTCATAAAAATTCGGCCAGTACCAACCAATGCCAAAGGACAAAGGACCACGCACACACCTTATAGAAAATCGGTTTCGGTGAAGTTGGGTGAATGTTTTATATGTTGTAGTTCTTGACCTAAGCAAAAGATATCATGGGCACAATATAATCCTATGAATAGTTTTTAATATACAGGGTGTCAAAATTTGCCTGAGCCTCATATAAAACACATGGGAAAGATAGGATGACACCAGTTAGTTTTCTCTACATATTTAAAGTATTAATAGTACGTCCCCAAAATAAGAAAAAAGTTTTATATGAATATAGGACCAAAACCCTTGAGTTCCGAGATATAGGGCGAACACCCTTTACAATACAACACCCTGTATCTCGAAAATAAAGCATTTGCAGACCTATTTTCATATAAAACGTTTTTCTTATTTTGAGAAGTACTATACGTTAAGTATGTTCAAAATACTAATTTGGTGTCATACTGTTTTCTTCATGTTTTGTATGTGGGGTTTGGGCAAGCTTTAACATCCCCCACCAAACGTTCAGTAAAATGCCGATATTTAATATTTTGTCCTTATTTTACTAAATGCGTTAGACACTTTGCGATGTTACTAGTAAGAGCCCGATGTTACTAACACTCTTAGAAACTTCGAATTTTTACTAGTTAGATCGCGTTATTACGGATTTCGGATATTTATGGTAACATATACAACAAGAAAGTAAGATATGAAAGTAAGACTTTTGATATATGCTACAGATTTTCTTAAAAATAATAGAGAATTTTGAATTTTGCAGCGCTATTTTGTTTCTCCCGATAAAGTGTCACCATAATACAAATTTTAGAACAGTATTTGTTTTTCGCTCTGGTAATCTGATTTTGGACAATCCGATTGAACATCGAAAACTTTTACCGTTTCCATGAAAAGGGTAATATTTGATGTCATTTATTATATGAAAGTCATATAGAGTTCACCGTAAAATCTAAAATCCGAGCAATATACAGGCTGTTATATGTTGTTATACGGGATGTTGCAATTAAAAAAAGTGTAGGTATTCCTACACAAGCGACATCACGATAAAATCGATAGTTCCAAAAGATCCAAAGTCGAAGAAATTTCACGGGTAAAACAGTTTTTTTGTTCTACATTTTCAAGATATATAATTAATTCCAGTTAAATATTCTACCCATATGGGTATCTTATATCTGCATATTGACTTAAAAAGAAGTCCCACGTGTTTAAATCAAGGAAACGAGGAGGCCATGACACCGGAGCAACGCGGCAACTCAGATATTTTGGAAACTCGTAATTTAAATAATTTCTAACTGAGAAAAAACACTTAGTAAGTTTTCCCGTTTAAACGATTCATATCAACAAAAGGTCAATAGTCAAATAGTTTTCTATTACGATGGGATGGAACAAAAAACATAATAAACGATATTAGGCACTAATGTTACGGAATATATTTTTCAAAATTCGATAAATTTATTTTTACCCTGAACTTTCTAGGTACATATTATATACTTTATATATTAATATAATTATTTGGTAATAACTTTATACAAATTATTTCATTTGTTTTAAGTTATTAGCAGATAATTATAGTGGAATTCTATACAAAGTTAGGGTAAAGACGAATTAATTTATCAATTTTTTTGTTTTTAATTTATTTTTCTTTTATTATATTTGTTTGCAAAATTTAGCGTCTATTTGATAAGTAATTCCTAAATAATGATTTTTGAAAACATTTTGTATTGCTGTCATTTTGTCCTACGTTAATACATTTTTACCAAAATTCAAAAATTCGACATATATATATATATATATATATATATATATATATATATACATACATATATATACAATGAGGGCATAAAGTCTGGAAACCTTGAGATATGTCAAAAACTATACAAGTTGGGTAAAAAAGTTTCATATAAAAGTTGTATAGTTCCTTACGATTTATAATTCAAAAATGTCTTGAAATATACAGGGTGTTTTAAAATCAAGTTACACGCCAAAACTTCAGAATCTCTAATGGAACACCCTGTATGTTATTTCATTTTAAGAATCTACATGAAATTCTGATCATATTTTATTAAGCATACCCTATCCCTAAAGTCAACTGTTTTTTAGATAAAAAAAAATGAGAAAACTGTTTTACAAAATTTTTTTAATAACGATTAACAACGATAGTCTAAAATTCTAAATGATGCGTTTTAACGTAATAAATGCTGGAACTGTTGTCCGTTCGCTACCTGACAATATCCTAATGGATTGATGAACTTTTGTTGTAGATTTCGAATGAAAGTAGGTGGGATTTGTCGGATCTCATCTCTTATACGATTTTTCAGCGCATCGATATTAGGAGATCTGTTCAAATAAACTTTGCTCTTTAAATATCCCCACAGAAAATGATTAAGTCCGGGGACCTGGCCGGCCATTCGTAGGGATCACGACGTCCTATCCACTTGTTAGGAAATATTTCACTGAGATACTGCCAAACAGGTAGCGCGTAATGAGGTGGTGCTCCATCTTGTTGGAACCACATTGCTGCAGTAGGCATATCGGGCTCATTACCTGGATACAATTGAGCTAAGGCAGGAATCAACTCGAGTAAAAAATCTAGATAAATTTCGCCGGTTAAATTTACGTCGAAAAAGTAGGGACTTATAATTCTATCTTGAAATATTCCAGCCCAAACATTGATTTTCTCGGGATATTGCGTATGAGCCACTTGAGCCCAATGGGGCCTCTCTGTAGACCAATATCTACAGTTTTGTCGGTTGACAGTACCATTAAGAAAAAAGGTGGCTTCATCGGAAAATAAAATATTTCTACAAAAGAATGGATCCAGGTTGCACCACACTTGCATACTTTCGCAAAATTCAAGTCGGCGGTCAAAGTCGTCTTTATTTAATTCATGGGTTAATCTTATTTTTTACGGGTGATACTTTGCCGTATGCAGAATATTTTTTACCGATGATTGACTAAGGTTTAAATTTAATGCTACTTGACTTGTAGGTAAATGTGGATTTTCGTTACAACTGAGTAAAACATTCAATTTCATATCATCATCTAGTTTTGGTCTACCTGTGCTGGGAAGATCTTTTACACAACCATGATCACGAAATTTTTTGCTAATTTTGCTAACTGTGGATTTTGCAATTGCTTGTCCTCGCTCGGGATGCGTATTATTAAAAAGTTCACATACTTCGTCAAGATTTCTTCGGCGATCTCCCCATCCAAACATCATAAGAATCTCTATTCTTTCTCTTTCTGAAAGCATTTTTATCAGGAAAAAAGTAACTCTCCAACAATATGTTAAAAATTGACACAGTTTATTGTCAGTACATGACAGTTTCTATGGGAGTTCTAAAATAATCCACCAGGTTTCACTATGCATAGGGAAATGAGTTAATTTTGTTTAAAGCCAAATTTCCATTTTCTCATTTTTTTATCTCAAAAACAGTTGCCTTTAGGGATAGGGTATGCTTAATAAAATATGATCAGAATTTCATGTAGATTCTTAGAATGAAATAATATACAGGGTGTTCCATTCGAGATTCTGAAGTTTTGGCGTGTAACTTGATTTTAAAACACCCTGTATATTTCAAGACATTTTTGAATCATAAATCGTAAGGAACTATACAACTTTTATATGAAACTTTTTTACCCAACTTGTATAGTTTTTGACATATCTCAAGGTTTCCAGACTTTATGACCTCATTGTATGTATATATATATATATATATATATATATATATATATATATTTATATATATATATATATATATATATATATAAAACGAAACCAGTAACGGTAAGGATTACGCCTTCACCATTTTGTCGAGAATCGACCAAAACATGACGCTATGTTTGTTTCCAGGGCCAAGGTGCCATTCTGCTGGCCATCTGCTTCCAATTGGCCCTGGAAACAAACATAGCATCATGTTTTGGTCGATTCTCGACAAAATGGTGAAGGAGTAATCCTTACCGTTACTGGTTTCGTTTTATATAACTTTTTACGACCAAGAACCGCACAGAAATTGAAATTTCTGTTTCTCTTATATATATATATATATATATATATATATATATATATATATATATATATATATATATATATATATATATATATATATATATATATATATATATATATATATATATATATATTTTTAGAGATTTTTTTTGTTTAGTACTGAACATTTTATACATATATATTCTAATTTTGTTTTCTTGGGTATTTTGGTTCGATAGTAGGAATAAAATTAAAACAAATTTAATTTCATTTTTGTTACATTTTTATAGACGTTTCAACCATTTATGGTTGGTCTTCATCAGTATTTTTTTTGTGTGTCTGTAACAATAGAAAACCGAGATAAGATATTTTTCTTAAAAGACTATTAAAATTGTATGGACAAATTATTAATAATATTATTTTAACATTTTAGATGACTTACCATAAGAAGGATCTTTCAGAATTCATCTTTATGCAACATTTAAAAACAGCACGTTTTCCATACAACACTCAGAAACAGCACATTTAAAAACGTTGAAAAGAACGTCATACAGATTAAAATTACTATAATATTAATTGCTACGAGTATGTCTATTTTCGAGCGACACTGCTTTAACTGGCAGAATGCATTCATGTGAAACGTCGCGTCGGTTAAGGAATTCTATTGGTTTTTTTTTATATGTATTAGTTTAAAAAACAAAGATAATTAGATTTGTTTTGAACTGTTTTATTATTTAAAAGGTGATATATTGTTTATTTACTTTTGAATTTAGAAGAAAGGGGGCTAATTTAGTTTGTTTTTTTTTTTAATATTAATTTAATGTATATATGAAAAAAACAGCTACCCAATGAAATTAATAAACTCAGTTTTTAAGTCCCGATTAAATAACATTAATAAAAATAATTCTAACCCCAGCAACAATCAAAACAATAAAAATAAATATATTTCAATACCCTATATTCAAGGACTGTCGGAAAATTTACAAAAATCCCTTAAAAAACAAGATCTATCCGTATCTCACAAAAGTTACAATACCCTACAAAAACAATTTTTTTCCTCTCTAAAATCAAAAACACCTAAGTTTCAAAAAACACACACTATATACAAAATAAAATGCAACGACTGCCCAAAGGTCTATATAGGGCAAACCACACATTATCTTAAAAATCGTTTGAATGGACACAAGTATGATAAAAAAAATAAAACAGCGCTTACAAATCACGAAACAGAATATAAATATACTTTTAACTTTCAAGATACTACTATTCTAAATACGGAAATTAATCAAAAAAAGAGAGAGTTTCTGGAAATGTTATACATAAAACGGGAGATCAATGCTATAAATGACAAAACAGACATAAAGAATTTGAGCCAAATATATTATAACGTTATCAAATAACTCTAAAACTGACTTCATATATACATTAAATTAATATAAAAAAAAAACAAACTAAATTAGCCTTAAATTCAAAAGTAAATAAACAATATATCACCTTTTAAATAATAAAACAGTTCAAAACAAATCTAATTATCTTTGCTTTTTTAAACTAATATATATATAAAAAAAAACCCATAGAATTCCTTAACCGACGTTTCACATGAATGCATTCTGCCAGTTAAAGCAGTGTCGCTCGACATACTCGTAGCAATTAATATTATAGTAATTTTAATCTGTATGACGTTCTTTTCAATGTTTTTAAATGTGCTGTTTCTGAGTGTTGTATGGAAAACGTGCTGTTTTTAAATGTTGCATAAAGATGAATTCTGAAAGATCCTTCTTATGGTAAGTCATCTAAAATGTTAAAATAATATTATTAATAATTTGTCCATACAATTTATAATAGTCTTTTAAGAAAAATATCTTATCTCGGTTTTCTATTGTTACAGACACACAAAAAAAATACTGATGAAGACCAACCATAAATGGTCGAAACGTCTATAAAAATGTAACAAAAATGATATTAAATTTGTTTTAATTTTATTCCTACTATCGAACCAAAATACCCAAGAAAACAAAATTAGTATATACATATATATATATGTATATATATAATAAATATATATATATATATATATATATATATATATATATGTATATAATATATATATATATATATAAATATCGAGAACTACAATGTGTAGATAGAAGCAAGTCATAGGTGTATGTAAAATTGTGCCTGAGCACATGACATATGTCAGCAAACTGTATCACACATACTTAACTAATTAATATACAAAGTAGTCAATTTACAATTCACACACTTACAAAGCGCTAAGTCATGTTTAAAAATGAATGGTTATGGTCATTAATTCAAAATGGAAGGTCGCTCGTAAATGATACTAGTCGAACACATTATCTAAGTTTCCCCAAATGAACAACATATTCATTTATGGAATAAAATGCATCAGTTGTTAATAGTTTTGAATTCGAGTTTAAATTTATTTGTAGATGCGATAGTTTTTATTGACAACGGTAACAGATTAAAAATGCTACCGATGCTAGATTTTTTATACATTTTTAAACTGTGTTTTAAAGCGACACATTAGACCTATTCCGACTGTCAATTATGGTAAGAACTATTAAGCCGACAAAGATGTATGGTCTTATGAAAATAAATCAACAATTTAAGTGAATAAATTGAGTGAACAGTATGAATATTATTTTTGCGGAATGTTCACTTACACGACGTTAAATATGACAGTAGGAAAAATAATCCGAACAACCCGTTTCTGTGCCACAAATTCTCCATTGATGTCTGATGACTAACCTCATTTAACAATATTGTAAGCAACTGAAGAATAAACAAAGGCATAGCAAACACTGATTAACCATAAGTTTATTTTTCCTACACCAGGACGAAAATTCCTTCAGAATAAAATTGGCTTTACCACAGTGCAACCATATCCGGATCCGAAACAACAACTGTGGTATCATCGGCATACAAGAATACTCTGTCTTGAGAAATATGTTCGGGCAAATCATTAACGAAAAGAAGAAACATTAGCGGGCCCATGATACTACCTTGAGGTCTTGCTATATTTTGTTCAAACAGATCAGACTTTGAACCGTCAACCCTCACCGAAAATGTCCTGTCAGTTTAAATAGAAATGATCCAGTCGTTCAAGTTACCCCTTATCCCAAAACTGTTTAATTTTAAAGCCATAAAATCTGTATCAACAGTGTCATAAGCGCAAGTAAGATCAAAAGAAAAGGAAATTATAGTTTCGCTATTATCATCTTATCTGATTCATATTGAACAAGGTCAGCGCAAGCGCTTTCAATAGACCCCAACAAAAGTCATGCTGACGATTTGAAAATATTATACTTAACCAAAAAAGAATACATTCTGTTATAGACGAGTTTTTCTAAAATTTAAGAGAAATAGGTCTATAGTTTTATACTATACTGGGGTCAAGAATATTAGCTATTTCGCAGAGATAACTTTCAAATCCCACAGAATTCTTATTTGGAAATTTATTCACTGTATCAATTATTTCGTTACTAGTAATAGGTTCAAACAACATTGAATCTGGAACGTGCTTTTTAGTCTAAGTACTATTATATATAGATAGTTTATTATAATGTGGGTTAGAGATTTCTTTTATTTTTTTGCCTTGAATACTGTTAACAATATTCCATGACATTTTTGTTTTATTCGTGGAATTGGCCATTAAATTATCTTAAAAAAGTTGCTTTTCTAGCTAAATGTTTTTTGAAAGACTGATACAAATCGCTTTCTCATTTGTATAGTGTTCAAACCAGTTAAACCTCCTCTAGTTCCTTAAATTCATTATATAATCCCCGTGAGAAGGTAATTTTTTGTTTTTTTATCTATAATTTTGTTTTTTATTTCTGTTGTACAGACTAAAAGCTCCAGCAAACGTTGTAAAAGAATTCTTTAAAGTTTTCATCGACATTGTGATCTTTGATTTCCTTACAAACTGAGCGAAAATAGTATAAAAAATTTTCAACACTACATAGACGAATATTACGGAAGTACTAGACATCTGTGTCAGTTATATTAAGAAAAATAGGAAAACGACAGTAAACAAGTTTTCCAAAATGGTCAGAGAGACCGGGGTCAAAGTTGTTACATTTACTGATCATTTCCAGTCTAACAGATATCACATAATCAAAAAGGGAAGCAGAGGTGAATTTAGGACCAGTGTACACCCTTGTAGGAGTACTTACCAACAAGGATAGCTGAACAGATTCAAAAAGGTCAGACATCATCTTGTAACTCATGCTTAAACCACCCCCGTCAACATTCAAATCTCCAAATAATATTATAAAGCTAAAATTAAATGTTGCTTGGGTTAATATTTCATTCAAATATTAATAAATTTTGGGAGGTCTATATAAATTACTGGTGCCAATTCCATTGTCCAGTTTAATACACGAGTATTCTAGAATTGTTTCGACAGAAAAGTTACTTATTAGTAAAAAATTAACTGCCCTAAAAACTAAATAATTTTTTAAGTATGTGACTAAACCACCGTGGGCGTGATCACTCCTAGAAAATTGGCTGAGGATTCTATAGTTATTAATATAAATTTCATCCAATTTATCCTTAGTCAACCAGTGCTCATTTAAACATAAACAGACGTTAAGAAATCATGGTTCTTGGGATTAGACCGTGTCAAAATGGAATCACTTTCCGACGTTTCGCCTTCGATTGCACGAGGCATCTTCAGGGATCTTCACTTCATTCCGATCTAGTGAAGTGAAGATCCCTGAAGATACCTCGTGCAATCGAAGGCACGGAAGTCGGAAAGTTTGACACTGTCTAATCCCAAGAACCATGATTTCTTAATTGACCACAGCCGTGAAAGCTTTCGTTGTATATAAACACTCGTATTCACTAAAGAGGTTTAATTTAGACCAGGTCTAACGTGACAGTTTCAGGTTTAAGATAACATTTTCAACAATTGAACAAATAATTTTTCTAAATGTTACAATTACAAACTGTCAGTGACAGTAATTGATGTTAGTTAGAAATTCTTCTAATGTGTATGAACAGATTTCCAAAATCAATACTTTTATTTTCCCTTTAAATTTATTTGTTGTTACGATTTTTATATGAGCAGGTAAGGAGTTATACAAATTGATGGAATTATGAAGGTAGCTTTTATGTGTTAAAGTAAGTCGATGTTGGGGTAATAGCAAGTCTTGACTATGTCGGGTGCTATAGTTATGTCTACTGTCAACTGTAATAAAGTCAGGCTCACATGATTTTATGTAAGTAAGGCACTGATAGATATATGGATCAGGCATAGTCATTATGCCATACTCTTTAAATAAGGATCTACACGTTTACATTTGTTGCTTTTTTCCCAAGATTCTGATAGCAGACTTTTGTATTCTGAATACTTCCAACCAGTCGGTTGAGTTTTCCCAAAAGAGAAGTTCCATAAGACAACTCAGACTGGAAGAGATCCATGTATGCAGTTCGAGATAACTGAAATGGCACTTGCTCAGCAATTCTGCGTAGCAGAAATAGTGTGCAGTGGCAGGTTAATCTGCTATCCAACCAAACACCAAGGAACTTAAAATGTTTGTTTTCATCTTGTTCTTTTAAGGAAAAGGCAACTTTCTTTGTTTTGTCTATATTGAAACACAGATTATTATCTGCGAACCAGTTCTGTAGTTTGTGAATTGTTGTGATGGTTGTTATTTGTAAATGTGATTGGTTGGTATGATGATCAAGGAGGGAGGTATCATCGGCATATTGAACAGATTTAACCTCTGAAAAGTAAGCAGGAAATTCATTAACATATAGGATAAATAAAAGGGGACCTAAAATGGACCCCTGTGGTACTCCAGCTGTGACTGGTAATGCCGAAGACACCAACCCACCATAATCACCCACCTGTGTGCGACCTGTGAGGTAGTCCCTAATCAGCTGAAGAGAGTTTCCTCTAAGGCCATAATACTCAAGCTTGCTTAGCAAAATAAGTTGTGACACACAGTCGAATGCCGTGGAGAGGTCGCAAAATATTGCAGAGACAGACTCCCCCCTCTCAAAAGATTTGACCACATGCCCCACCAGCTCCCTCAAAGCATCACCTGTCGATCTGGCGAACTAAGAGTTTTAAGTACTATGGCAACTAGACCAGGTCTAACTCTTAAACATTTTTAGTGAACACAGGGGAAAATGTCCGGTGAATGTTGCTGACAAAACCAATCCAACAAATTAACTTTATTTGACAAAACTGTATATTTATGTGAAATATTCTAAAATAAAAAAAATCCTTTGTCAATTTCTGACGGTTCTAAAGATACATGAGTACCACAGTGTCCCATCCGATATGACCTTTGATTCTTACCAAAATTTGAAGTCATTGGTATAAGTATTTTACGAGCTATGCCGCGAACAGACAGAACGACAAACGTCTAAACTGACGGAAACGGGATCTACAAAAATCTCGTAGGGTGATTTTTCGCTTTACAATTAAAATAAAGAAAGTTTACGTTATGTACAAATATAGTAATAATGTAGATTTGAATGGTTATTAATGCATAGTTAAGGACCACTCACCTCAACTAATATGGAGGCAGATTTTCGCCCTTTCGGTGATATTCACTTAATGATCAAACATTCGAACGTTTGACCAAATAAATAATTAATCATTTATGTTCATCGTACAATAAAACCCGTCGTTTAATTTCAACCGTTAATATTTTCTTTAATAGACCATGAAGTGAAATTCGACCTAAAAATATGAAGACTTGATATTTGTTATAAACGCTTATAAATTAAACTATATTCTACGTTCATTTTGACTTTTATTTATTTACTTCATCTAACTTACATTTTATCTTGACCTTTTGTAAGCTCAAAATATAAATATTTTTCTGGTTTTCCGAAAAGTGTAAAAATCGGCATCAAAAGCTTTATAAAATACATACCTATTCGAGCCTGTGGGACATATTTATTACAATCTCCTGTAAAATGACATTTCCACAGTTATAGATCCTCGTGTTGTTGTTTCTGTTTTAAGAAAACAAGATATCCTATTTTCATTAAACTATACGAGTGGTGTTTGAAAAATTTCCTAATAAAATAAAAAGTTTAAATTGTAAATTATTTCTCGATGTTGGCTACTGAGATAAATTCTTTGCATAAAATTATTTTGCAAAGCGGTCAATAGAAGGGGTGGGTAAATCTCTTAAGAACAAAGTCATAATGTTTTTTTCGTTTAATAACAAAATTAAAATAACATTGTTTATGTATATGTTACCCTAAAAAGCCGAAATCCGTCATATCGCGATCTAACTAATAAAATCGTCGAAGTTTGTTGCTTGTGTTAGTAATATTAGATTCTTACTAGTTTTATCTAGTGGCTATTGGTAACAGTAAAATGTCGAATAAAAAGATAATTTCGGTTTTTTAGATAAAATCCGTTCTTGCTAAGTATGTTATAGTAAAAATGCGATGTATAAAAAAATTATTTCCAACTAAGTTTTTTATCAGTAAGAAACAGTAATATTGATTAAATTCTAAGACAACTCAAAAGAAATATGTTGCTAACAAACTTTTCTAACGCACTCTGTTGTAACATATAAGAAAACTAGAAAATATATACAATATTTACCCTATTTTTAATTAACGTCTATAACAAATGACTTTAGCCTTTGCTTAGTATAAAAACTATTATATAAATAAACTTAGTAAATGTAGAAATGATACAAAAACAGACAAAAATACGAATACACTATTATACAGAGCGAAAGTTGGAAAATATACTCAAAAATATCATACGTTAACTACAGTAAGAAACTGCAGAGTACGTGCTGCATTAGACAGTGATATTGGCGACGTTACGGTTTTCATAAAGAATCGGCCTACTATTTAAAGGGCATAATACAACTATTTCAACCAATACCAAAGGACGACGCACACACCTTATGGAAAATCGGTTTCGGTAAAGTTGGGTGAATTTTTTATATGTTGTAATTCTTGACCTCCTGATCAAAAGATACTATGGGCACAATCTAATCCTACGAATAGTTTTTAATATACAGGGTGTTAAAGTTTGCCTAGACGTCATATAAAATACATAGAGAATATAGGATGACACCAATTAGTTTTTTCTACATATTTCACGTATACTAATTTTTGTTTGAAATTAGGTCTGCAAATGATTATTTTCGAGATACAGGGTGTTGTATTGTGAAGGGTTTGTATATCTCGGAGATATAGGGCGAACACCCTTTACAATAGAGATGTAGGCAAACTTTGACACCCTGTATATTAAAAACTAGTAGTTGGATTAGATTGTGTCCATGGTATCGTTTGCTCAAGAGATCAAGAACTACAACGTATAAAAAATTTAGCCAATTTCACCGAATCCGTCTTTCTCTTGACTAATCAGAGCGCTGTAAATATTCCAGAATATACTAGATCGTATTCTTTTTCAGTAAAATGTCGATATTTAATATTTTGTCGGTATTTTACTAAATGCGACAGACACTTCGCTATGTTACTAGTAAGAACCCGATATTACTAACACTGTTAGAAACTTCGAATGTTTACTAGTTAGATCGCGTTATTACGGATTTCGGATATTTACGATAACATATAGACTTTAGCTTCTGTCCATTAAAATCTATGGTCATTACTCCAAGAAAATGTTCAGCTATACCCGATCTTGATGTTTGATTCCTTCCCTGTACGGAATACAATTATCTCTGTTAAAATTTGTGTTATCAGGCTTGGTTTTAATCAATAAGTTTTTTAAACGTTTCCCCACTTACAAAGCCGTTTTAATATCATTTTTACTTCCTTTATCAAAGGGGAGTATTGTAGTCGGGAAAAAATCACCCTCCCAGTTTCTACAGATCTTCACGTATAAAAAAAAATATGTCTCTCTACTCGGCTTAGCTCAAAAAGTATTTGTCCGATTGACTTCAAATTTTGGTCGAAATCAAGAGGATGAAATATTTACATTTTGGTAAAAATTCAATATGGTAGAGCAAAATGGCGGCCTAGTAAAATGTTAAAAAATTATTACTAAAACAATTTATTTAATTTACCTGAAATTTCGCACACAAATCAAGTGGTAAAATTTTCGTACGAAGTCAAGATGGCAAAACAAAATGGCGGCCTAGTGAATTATTGCTAACTACTTATCCAGTCCAACAGAAATGTTGCACAAAAATCAAGTAATACGTAGAAATTAACTGATAAAATTTTGACACGAATTCAAAATGGCGGCTTAATAAATTATTTAAAAAATCTTTCTGAAAAAGCTACTTATTAGATTGATTCTGTTAAGAATTAAGTGTGATATAAAAGATGAACTGATAAAATTGTGGTACGACTTTAAGATGGTGGAACAAAATGGCGGCCAGATAAAATGTTTGTAATTGTGAGAAAATCCTTCTCCAAAGTTTTACATAGCTTCAAATTTTAGCGTTTCTAGATGCCTAAAAAACGTGTTTTCTCAATTCTTTTGGTCTGCCTCTCTGTCGATTTGTGGCATAGCTAAAAAACTACTACCGATTGACTTCAAATTATGGTTAAAAATTAAAGGTCTTATTGGATGACCTGGTAACTTTGGTAAATATCCAATATGGCGGCCTTTTGAAATGTTAAACAATTATCACTAAAAACTGGTTATCCAAATTACACAAATATGCACAAAATATCAATTATTCTAATCCAAGATGGTGGCCTAATAAATTATTAAAAGAATCCGTCTGAAAAACTACTTTTTAGGTTAATTTCAAATTTCGAACCAGCATTAAGTGTGATATTTTTTGAAAATCAACACAAAATATTTTTTTTATTCAGTTGACTTCAAATTTTTTACAATAATTAAATGTAATATAGGAATAATCTGGTACCAAAGCTGCTTATCCAATTTATCTCAAATTTAACACAAACATCAAGTATTATGTTGAAATAAACTGGTAAAATTTTGCTATGAATCCAAGATGGTGGAACAAAATGGCGGCTTAATAAAACATTTAAAAATTCAGCCTGAAAAACTACTTAATAGATTGATTTCTAATTGTGTGCCACAACTAATTGTGGTCACCTAGTAAAATTGTGGTACTAATTCAAGATGGCCGAACAAAATGGCGGTCAAATAAAATGTTTGTAATGGTGAAAAAAATCGCCCTCTCAAATTTTACATATCTTCACGTTTTAGCGTCTCTAGATTCTGTGGTCCCGTCTGTCGGTGTGTTTGTCTGTCTGTCAGTTCGCGGCAACTCGATTGACTTCAAATTTTAATCAAAAATTAAAATTTATATGGGGATGATCTGGTAATATTTTGGAAAAAATCCAGTATGGCGAAACAAATATCTATCTAATATGAAATGTTAAAAAAATTATTATTAAAGAACTACTTACCCAATTTATTTCAAATTTTGCACAAACATCAAGTATTATGTTGGAATCAACTGGTATAATTTTGGCACAAATTTAAGATGGCGGAACAAAATGGCGGGCGGTATAATAAATTATTTTAAAATTTAGCCTAAAAGAAGCACTTATTGGATTGATTTCAAATTGTATGTCGTGACTAATTATGGTATAGGGATCAACTAGTAAAATTCTGTTAATAATTCAAGATGGCGGCCAAATAAAATGTTCGTGAAACAAATCACCCTTTCAGGTGTTACATATCTTCACGTTTTACCATCCGTAGATGTTTTATCAATTCTGTCGGTCTATCTGTATGTCTTGTCTGTCTGTACTTACTCTATTGACTTTGATCTGACTCTATTGAATTTTGATCAAAAATTAAGGGTCATTTGGGAATGATCTGGTAAGATTTTGGTAAAAATCCAATATGGCCGAGCAATGTTAAAAACATTTTGTTAGAGTGGTGTATTATTTAGTGTTAGGATCCAGTAAAGAAAACAAAAGTTTTTTGTTAACTTTATTGTTGCATTTTCAGGCACATATAGATTTTATATCCTGCTTCAAACCCATATTATCAGTCTTTACCTATTCCATGGTCCGCAGATATTTCCCAGATATTAAGTTTCTAAATGGTTTTCGCTAACGATCCTCTTGTTGTTATGTTAGAGTGGTGTATTATTGGTGTTAGGAAATATTTGCAAACCAACGGAGTAGGTAAAGACTGATAATATGGGTTCCATGCAGGATATAGAATCTATATATGTGTCCTGAAGATACAACAATAAAGTTGCGAGACGTCCACAATTTATAAAAAGACATTTGTTTTCTTTTACTGGATCCTTTTAGAAAGTTAAAAAAATTATTACTAATAAAACTAATTTTCCAGTTTACCCCAAAATTTTGCCCAAAAATCAATTATTATATAGGAATGAACTAGTAACATTTTGATATAAATCCAAGGTAGCAAAACCAAATATCGACCTAATAAAATATTTAAAAAATCAGTGGTCGTCAGATTCCTTTCCTTAAAATTTTTGCATTTTTTAGCTCTTATGTTTAAAAAGTCCATGTACTCTGTACGTTTGATTTTATGAAACATTACATTTATATAACTTTCACGTAGATAATATTTTATAAGAAAAGTAAGAAGAGTTTAGTCGGAAGTCGGAATTTGTTACTAATCTCTTCGCTATCCATATTCGTAGTCTTCCTGCTATATATTCTTTAATTTTCTTATAATATTGGTGGTAGTTTCATTTGTGACGTATAATCCGGACTTACTGTCGTTGATTTTGAGCGAAAACATATGGGATAAAGTTATTGATCCAGTTTCCTTTAGAAATCGATATATGTCTCATTCTTTGTTAATTTTATTTTGATTTTCTCGTTGCCTCTCACCTTTTTTATTAAAACCGGATCAGGTCATACTAAATATCAATATACTAAAACGTATATACAAGTAAACATTAAAGTTTTAATTAGGTATGGCTATTTAATATTAAAATGTAAATATTAATTCATGGTTTTACTTTAGCCGCTAAAAAAGTTGTAACATTGAAAACAAAAAGCGCCTTTCTATAGCAATTATAAATATTAATTGGCAATAATATTCCAGTAATTGATATAAATATATGCCAGTTGGCATACCCTATTATTTATAACAACTAATAAATATGCTTCCCAATTTAACTATATATTTTGCGAAACCGAAAAACAATGTTTTCATTTATTGATTTTTAAAAAATAAAGCTTATTCTCTGAGTATGGAGTTTTAGTTGTTAGCTACAAAGAACTTGGCAGATTAAGAGTATTTTGAGTTCTGCAAAACTTCCTTTAATATTTAGTATCTTATTGTCGACGCTTTTTTGCTATTGCACTGAAAACTCGTATTTTTACTCGTATTTTTGTATTTATATTTTTACATTTCGGGTAGTTATCGAAAGTTGTTTGAAATCGATTCATCATCATATTTATATGAAATATTTTGTCCTAAGTCCTAACTTAATATTTTAAGATATTTTCCGCATTTATACAGGGTAACACATAAATTATTGTATATTATTTTTTGATTTAATACAAATATTGTGCAATAAACTAAAGTTCAATATGTTGTAACGCAAATTAGAATAAACAAAAATCCGATTGTTAAAATAATTTAGCAGGTGTACTAGTTTTTACAGGGAATTCAAGAAACAAACAAAAATATTTGTAGACACTTTGATGTTTTTTAACGTGCGACTGTTCTTACATTAATAATACTTCATTTAATAATACAAATAAACTATTGTCGCATTATATATAGCCCTGGTTATAGATTTAAGATTACGTTTTATGTCAATTTATTTGTTATTTTAAATAAATAGACTTACTTAGTTTTTGATCCATGTTACAACAGTGTTCATGCCATTAATCCTTCGTCAATGTTCTATTAGGCATGATTCTTCATGATTCACCCTGTAATTTTTAGATTATTCTAGAATTTACTAGGTCATTCTATCTTTTTTTAAAGAATACATAAGCTCGCCGCAAGACAACCTTTTGATTCAGTTCACTTTCAATTCCGTCGGTCTGACTGTCGGTCGGTCTGTCACGGCATAGCAAAAAAACTGCTTACCTGATTGACTTCAAATTTTATTATTATTATTAGGGGATGACCTGGTAACATTTTGGTATCAATTCAGTGTGATGAAACAAAATGTCGTCCTAGTGAAATGTTAAAAAATTATCACTAAAAAACTACTGGCGCCTTGATAAAATATTTAAAACTTCAGCCTGAGAAAGTTTTCTTGACTTGATTGATTTCAGATTGAGTGCAATATTTAATTGTGTTAGACAGATAAACTTGTAAAATTATGGTACAAATCCAGTATGGCGAAACAAATATCTATCTAATATGAAATGTTAAAAAAATTATTACTAAAGAACTATTTATCCAATTTATTTCAAATTTTGCACAAACATCAAGTATTATGTTGGAATCAACTGGTATAGTTTTGGTACGAATTTAAGATGGCGGAACAAAATGGCGGGCGGCATAATAAATTATTTTAAAATTTAGCCTGAAAGAAGCGCTTAATGGATTGATTTCAAATTGTATGTCGTGATTAATTATGGTATTGGGATCAACTAGTAAAACTGTGTTAATAATTAAAGATGGCGGCCAAATAAAATGTTCGTGAAACAAATCACCCTCTCAGGAGTTACATATCTTCACGTTTTACCATCCCTAGATGTTTTATCAATTCTGTCGGTCTGTCTGTCTGTCTGTGAACTCGCGGCATAGCCTAAAAACTACTTATCTCCTTGCCTTCAAATTCTGATCAAAAATTAAGGGCCATATGGGGATGACCTGGTAAGATTTTGGTAAAAATTCAATATGGCGGAGCAATGTTAAAAACATTTTGTTAGAGTGGTGTATTATTTAGGGTTAGGATCCAGTAAAGAAAACAAAAGTTTTTTGTTAACTTTATTGTTGCATTTTCAGGCACATATACATTTTATATCCTGCTTGAAACCCATATTATCAGTCTTTACCTACTCCATGGTCCGCAGATATTTCCCAGATATTAAGTTTTTAAATGGTTTTCGCTAACGATCCTCTTGTTGTTATGTTAGGGTGGTGTATTATTGGTGTTAGGAAATATCTGCAAACCAACGGAGTAGGTAAAGACTGATATTATGAGTTCGATGTGGGATATAGAATCTATATATGTATCCTGAAGATACAACAATAAAGTTGCGAGACATTTATAAAAAGACTTTTGTTTTCTTTTACTGGATCCTTTTAGAAAGTTAAAAAAATTATTACTAATTTACCCCAAAATTTTTGCACAAAAATCAATTATTATATAGGAATAAATTGGTAACATTTTAATATAAATCCAAGGTAGCAAAACCAAATATCGACCTAATAAAACATTTAAAAAATCAGTGGTCGTCAGTTTCCTTTCCTGAGAATTTTTGCATTTTTTAGCTCTTATGTTTAAAAAGTCCATGTACTCTGTACGTTTGATTTTATGAAGCATTACATCTATATAACTTTCACGTAGATAATATTTTATAAGAAAAGTAAGAAGAGAGTTTAGTCGGAAGTCGGAATTTGTTACTAATCTCTTCGCTATCCGTATTCGTAGTCTTCCTGCTATATATTCTTTAATTTTCTTATATTATTGGTGGTAGTTTCATTTGTGACGTATAATCCGGACTTACTGTTGTTGATTTTGAACAAAAACATATGGGATAAGGTTATTGATTCTAGTTTCCTTTAGAAATCGATATATGTCTCATTCTTTGTTAATTTTATTTTGATTTTCTCCTAGCCTCTCACCTTTTTTGTTAAAACCGGATCAGTACATACTAAATATCAATATACTAAAACGTATATACAAGTAAACATTAAACTTTTAATTAGATATGGCTATTTAATATTAAAATGTAAATATTAATTCATGGTTTTACTTTAGCCGCTAAAAAAGTGGTAATATTGAAAACAAATGGCGCCTTTCTATAGCAATTATAAATATTAATTGGCAATAATATTCCAGTAATTGATATAAATATATGCCAGTTGGCATACCCTATTATTTATAACCACTAATAAATATGCCTCCCAATTTAACTATATATTTTGCGAAACCGAAAAACAATGTTTTCATTTATCGATTTTTAAAAAATAAAGCTTATTCTCTGAGTATGGAGTTTTAGTTGTTAGCTACTAAAGAACTTGGCAGATTAAGCGTATTTTGAGTTCTGCAAAACTTCCTTTAATATTTAGTATCTTATTGTCAACGCTTTTTTGCCATTGCACTGAAAACTCGTATTTTTACTCGTATTTTTGTATTTATATTTTTACATTTCGGGTAGTTATCGAAAGTTGTTTTAAATCGATTCACCATCATATTTATATGAAATATTTTGTCCTAAGTCCTAACTTAATATTTTAAGATATTTTCCGCATTTATACAGGGTAACACATAAATTATTGTATATTATTTTTTAATTTAATACAAATATTATAAACTAAAGTTCAATATGTTGTAACGCAAATTAGAATAAACAAAAATCCGATTGTTAAAACAATTTAGCAGGTGTACTAGTTTTTACAGGGAAATCAAGAAACTAACAACCAAAAATATTTGTAGACAATTTGATGTTTTTTAATGTGCGACTGTTCTTAGATTAATAATACAAATAAACTATTGTCGCATTATATATAGCCCTAGTTATAAATTTAAGATTACGTTTTATGTCAATTTATTTGTTATTTGTTATTTTAATTAAATAGACTTACCTTAGTTTTTGATCCAAGTTACGACAATGTTTATGCCATTAATCTTTCGTCAATGTTCTATTAGGCATGATTCTTCATGATTCACCCTGTAATTTTTAGATTATTCTAGAATTTACTATATCATTCTATCTTTTTTTAAAGAATATATAAGCACGCCGCAGGACAACCTTTTAATTCAGTTCACTTTCAATTCCGTCGGCCTGTCTATCACGGCATAGCTAAAAAACTGCTTACCTGATTGACTTCAAATTTTATTATTATTAGGGGATGACCTGGTAACAATTTAGTAAAAATTCAGTGTGATGAAACAAAATGACGTCCTAGTGAAATGTTAAAAACTGCTGGCGCCTTGATAAAATATTCAAAACTTCAGCCTGATAAAGTTTTCTTGACTTGATTGATTTCAAATTGTGTACAATATTTAATTGTGTTATAGAGATGAACTTGTAAAATTATGGTACAGATTCAAGATGTCGGAACACAATGCTGGCCAAGTAAATCGTGAAAAAAAATATCAGCCCGGGTTTTACATTTTACCGTTCCTAGATGTCAAAAAATATGTTTTATCAATTCCGTCGGCCTATCAGCCACTCTGTCTGTCAGTATATTATAGAAAATATGCCAAAATTTTAGTTTCCTGTTTTATTTAAATTATTACTAGTTTCTCAAAATGCTCCTAGGGTTTTTTTTGCTCCTGCCAGAAATATGCGTTCTTTATCTACAATGAAATTTTCACCTCATACTTTCATAAATATAGAAACATTTATAGATGTACAATTAAGGCCGCGAAACAAGCTTATTACAGACATAGAATCTTGAATAGCAATAATAAGCAGAAAGAGTCTTGGCGCATTGTTAATGAAATTAGTGATACTAACCTAACACCTAATGACTTCAATAGATATTATTGTACAATAGCAGGCAACATGTCTAATAAAATTAAGAGTAATAGAAATTTTCGCGACTTTCTAACAAATATAAACATCAGAGATTCATTTTTCCTGACACCTACCGACGCATCTGAGCTCAAATCAATATTTTTAGATATAAAAAATACTCGCGCCTCTGGTTGGGATGGTGTCTCAATCGAAATATTGTATATAATGTTTTGTCTGTTCTTTCTGAGGCCATAAATCTTTCATTTGTCAATGGCGACTTCCCATCGTGCTTGAAATCGGCAATTGTCATTCCTCTTCACAAGGGCGGTGATCACAAAAGCACTTCAAATTTTCGTCCTATTGCTCTACTTCCAACACTTGCAAAAATTATAGAAAAGATTGTCAAAAAACGTATGCTGACTTTTTTGAAATCACAACAGATTTTAAGTCGCGCGCAGTTTGGGTTTCAAAGCAATAAAAGCAGTGATGATGCTATATTTTCTTTTTTGGAAAGCCTTTATATAAAACTGAACGACAAGGAATCAGCTGCAGCTGTTTTTTGTGATCTTTCTAAGGCGTTCGATTGCGATAATCACTGTATTCTATTGGAAAAACTAGAGATCTATGGCTTTAGAGGGATATCGTTGGAGTGGTTCAGATCATATCTTACTGGAAGACAACAAAGCGTTTGTTTCAATGACCAGACATCGGATGGTCTTAGAGTTGAGTATGGGGTACCTCAGGGCTCGGTTTTGAGCCCCATACTTTTTCTGGTATATATAAATGACTTGTCGTCGGTATAGAGGGTGCGTTTACACTATTTGCTGATAATGCCACTGTTCTCTGGCATAATACTAGTGCCACTGTTTTGAATACTTTATTAAGTAAAGATCTGCTTACAACAAAAAGTTGGTGTGACGCAAACCGTCTTACATTAAATACAAATAAAACTTGCGTAATGTCGTTTAAATGTGATTTAAATGAAGTGTCCCTTAATAACTTTTCATTAAATTCTCTGACAGAGAAGTTTTTGGTGTCTATATCGACAAAAAGTTAAAATTTGAAAGTCACATTGCACAATTGAGCAAAAAATTGTCTTCCAACTGCTATGCATGCGTAAGGCTAAAGTGAGGGACTCTTGTCGACCTTTATTTATTTCCCAAAGAATTCTTACGTTGACTTTTTTGTCTTGGAATCTGCTGTATGATGCACAAGAAATTTAAAGATTCAATTAATAGCAACTCTATTTACAATACGCGCTCTTCACACAGTATTGCTCTTCCTATTCCATCGTCTGCACAGGCCCTAAATTCCATCATTTAGAATAGTAAGAGAATTTTCAATCATCTTCCACTAGATTTAAGGCAGGAACAAAATGAGAGGGTGTTCAGAACGAAATTAAAATCAATTCTTATCACGCGACCTTGTTATACCTTGGACGATTTTTTTCGAGACGGGCTTAACTAGCGACATATTTTAATTTTTTACTTGTATATTTATTATTTAAAAATCCTTTTATCGTAATTTCTAGCACCTTTTACATTTATGCTCTTTGTAGTGTTAGTAACTGTAAAAATATTTTATCGTTTGTCTTTATACCTTTAATCTATTTTAAGTGTTACCTACCTGCCTACATTTATATATATATATATATATATATATATATATATATATATATATATATATATATATTTGTGAATCATTTTTAACTATACTTTGTTAATGTTGGGCTAAATTTAACACATTTTATTTTATTTTTTTTAAGTTTTGTTAACAGAAATATTTCTTTAAACAATAAAGCTTGATTTGACTTTGACTTTGACTTGACTCCGGGGAATGGGGGAGAATCCCTCGGGCACTCCCCACAATTTATCCCTAAGTAAAACGTAAAAATGTCATAAGAAATGATGTTTTACTTCTTAGCAGTGAAGGAAAAATGAAAATTAAATATCCGGATCATTTTTGAAAGTAGGCGAGATGTTCTGTCATTGTAGTTTTCACAGTATAAGCCAGTTCGTATGACTTACTGAGTTACCGAAGGATTAAGCTGGAACTTGATATATCCGGTACACAAGGTTTTTATGTTTAATATTATAATAAATGAGGAAGGACTAATTTATTAAACATCATATTTCCTTTTACTATTTCAGCACGTTTTAACACCTTAAAGAGGAAGGCAATAAGAATTAAGCATTTACAGATAATCACATGGCATATCTTTTAATTAAATCGCCCAGAATTAGTCCCTAGTTATCAATTAAAAGGCAATGGAAAGCATTTCAGTTTAGCTGTTATTGTAATTGGAACACCTTAGACGGATTTGATTGGTAAATGATACCTTTTAACTTATATTAGAAAGTGCCTGACGTTCACACTAAAACTAAAGGTTTTTTGTGGGATATATTAAGTTTAAATTGTTAATTAGGGATGTTAAAAGTGAATTTGGAATATTGTGTGAACTTTAAAAGAAATTTTCCAGTTGAGAATATTTTCAAATAGGAGTGTTTGTCCAATTATATGTATACTGTTGTTCAAAAAGAACGCAATACCAGTGGCCGATTTAGAGGAGGGCGAATGGAGTTTCGCCTTCCCTCCCCTGAATGTGCCCAGTGGATTCAGTGTCGTGACTAAAATAAACACCACATCAATTGAAAATCGTAATTCGCCTCCCCTGAGCGGGATCTATAGGTCCACGTTCTTTAGTTTCACATGTTTTAGCACCTTAATAAAAATCGAAGACCAAAAAATAGATACTCACTTTTACTTTATACTTTTAGTTTTTGTTCCCACCCCCTTCCCTCGAAATCATCCTAGATCCGCCCCTATGCTATACAGCGTAATAGGTTCAGTTAAAACATATGTCCTTGAGGTCTTCGTTTTAGTGGTATGGGCTTTAAATTTTTTTAGTTACACGTTATTTTGTATTCTCTAAATGGTAGAAGCTATCTACTTATAATCTAATAGATACTAGAGTGGCTTTAACAGAGATGACCCTTCCTCCTCAAAAACTTCCGTAAAGACAAAACATGCTTTATTGTCGAAAGATATATCTTATTAACAAAACTCTAAAATATATATATTAAATTAAAGGGTTGTTTCTAAATTTTCTACAAGGCGTGTAGAGTTTATAATATGT
>JAUTXW010001614.1:0-35023 GCA_030620095.1 Kuschelorhynchus macadamiae
TAAATTCGTGTTTATTGCTTTTCATGTTTCTAATAATGCAGTGGATGCATTCTTTCTTCTATTTTCTAAAAGTTGGGTTGTCATACCAATATATTTCATAGGGCAGTTTAAACAAGGAATTCCATATACGAGATTGGATTTTTTATTTTTGGGAATTTTAGTTTTTAATTTTGTAAATAGGAAGCCTATCAGGTTCTGGGCTTTATGACACACAATTATTTTATATTATCCTAAGATATGTTTTAATTTTTCAGATAATTGAGATGTGTATGGCAATGCAATATATTTTTTTTGCGTATTATCTTGTCTTACGTTTTCTTTATGATTGTTATAATATATGTACGTTCTTTGTTTGATAATTTTTTTATCAGTTTTTCTGGGAAATGATTTGAATTCAAGGTCTCTTTAACTTTATTAAGGACTTCAGGCCGGTATTCTGGTGACGTTAAAGATATGGCACGGTCAACTAGACCAATAACAACATTTCTTTTTTGTATGTATGGATGGTGGGAATTGAAATTAAAATATCGTCCACACCAAGTTTCTTTTGTAAACTATTTAGTTTTTAAATTATTTTCTTTTTGTCTTATTATAGTAAGGTCGAGAAAATTTATTTTGTTTTCTGATTCAACTTCAAGAGTGAACTGAAGTTTCAGATGGAAATTATCGAATGCGAAAAGTAGTTCTTCTATTTTATTTTCTGGAACTGATGTTAAACAATCATCCACATATCTCTTAAAAAAAGTAATATTAAAATTCAATTTTTCAAGAACTTGCTCTTCTAGGTATTCCATAACTATGTGTGCGATTGTAGAGGAAATAGGTGAGCCCATAGCACATCCATCAAGTTGTTGATAAGATTGGTTTTTGTATTGAAAATAATTATTTGACATTATAAGATGTAAGGCTTCTAAGAATTCAGGCTGAGTTAGAGTTGTAATTTTTTTTAAAATATTCCATTTGCCTTTTATAGCATATGAGTTCATTTGGTATATATATATACAAAGAAATTACATCTAGTGATATTAACTTTGAATTTGGTGGTATTGTTACTGTATCTAGAAAATGTTTAAATGTAAATGAGTCTTTTATGTAATAAGTGTTTTTACCTGTGATATTTGACAAACATTTTGACAAATACTATAGGCCTGAGGGGAATGTTAGGTTTATGCAATTTGGGTAGGCCATATATTTTAGGCGTGGCTGCATTATGAATTGACAAATTTTTAGCTTCCGCGTCAGTTAATAGATTTTTGTATAAGAGTTTTTTTACAAAAGTATTATTTTTGTTTTGAAAGATGTTAGTTGGGTCATTCTTTAAAAGTTTATAGGTACTGGTATCTTTTAAGAGCTGATTCATTTTTGTGTCATAATCAGTAGTATTCATTATAACAGTTTTACTGCATTTATCTGGTTTAAGTATGGTTATTTGAGGATTATCTTTAATGAATTGCCTTGTTTTATTATGTTGTTTCTGTATTCGTTTTTGAAAATTGGTAATTTTATTTTTTTTATGTTTAATTTTTATTTTATGATTGGTAATTATATTTACTATGTCTGACCTTATACTATCTTTAATTTCGTTTGGTTTATCTTGTATAGCTGTTTCTACACAGGATATATATTCTGTTAAAGGTAACGTTTTTTCATTCTGAACAGGAAGCGAGAAGTTTTCGCCTAAAGCAAGAACTTCTGAGACATCGTTAGGAATATCTGTGTTAGAGATGTTGTCTAACCATGAGGATGTATTTATTTGTATGTCATTTATTTCAGTGACCGATATTAATTTAGAAAGTTTTTTTTAATTTTTTTGTTTAACAGAATTGAATAATTTTTCATATTTAATGTTTTCAAACTTCATGAATTTATTAAAAACCTCAATTGGAATTATTGATTTAACTAAGGATATACTACATTTTAAAAATAATGACTTAGACGAAGTTAACCATTGTGAATGTCTGATTATACTCTAAGGTTTAATTTAAAAAATAGCTAAAAATATATATTTTAAATTCCTATATAAAAAAAAAACGTATATATATATATATAACATATTTACCTAAAACTGTGCCATGAGTTGCCTGGCAAACCACTAACTTACTTCCTATCATTCAAATATAAATAAATAATCAACATGTATTTTTCGAGGTATGTAACCTTAGTTTATTAATTTTGTAATAATTATTGTCAATAGTATAAAATTTTAAATCAGTTTTAGAAAAATTGCAAATGTCATTTTATAACTAGACCACTAAATGTTTTTTAAATTAATTGTAGATAGGTAAGGAAAGCCATATATACCAAAAAAAAAAAAAAAATAAAGGAATGAGCAATTTTTGAGAAAGCCTACTATGATAGGCGAAACGTCAAGTTTATCCCATTGTTTGATTTTGCAAATAAACCTATACCCAAGAAAGAAGTCCAATTAATATATACCGGGTTTAAGAAACAAATTGAATAATAATATATACAAGGGTACCGAACTGTAATTCACTAATATGACGTTCCTTCAAGAAATTGAAACAACTTATGGATTTTTATGTGCCGATATACTTAATAAATATCTACCACAAACACGAAATTAGTAAAGCAAAAAAATAGAAGAATTTTTTTATTAAGAAGCAAACATACAGGCGTCTCCCCAACTTTTTTAAATTTCAATGTTTCCCACATTGTGTTCACAGGTACGTACCTCGAAAGTAAATTTGATGATATTATAAATAGCACAAAGGTAAAAATTTTAAATCTATGTATAACTGAAACAACGAAGGTTATAAATAAATTAAATAATCTCCTTCAACAAAAAATTAACGCAGTTAAATCAATAATTCCAATTGAGGTTTCTAATAAATTCATGTGGTTTGAAAACATTAAATATGAAAAATTATTTAATTCTATTAAACAAAAAAAAAATAAAACAAAACTTTCTAAATTAATATCGGTCACTGAAAAAAATGACACACAAATAAATACATCCTCATGGTGAGACAACATCTCGAACACAGATATTTCTAACGATGTCGCAGAAGTTGTTGCTTTAGGCGAAAACTTCTCGCTTCTGTTCAGAATAAAAAAGCTTACCTTTAACAGAATATATATCCTGCGCAGAAACAGCTATACAAGATAAACCAAATGAAATAAAAGATAATATAAGGTCAGACGTAGTCAATATAATTACCAATCATAAAATAAAAATTAAACATAAAAAAAAAAAAATTACCAATTTTCAAAAACGAATACAGAAACAACATAATAAAACAAGGCAATTCATTAAAGATAATCCTCAAATAACCATACTTAAACCAGATAAATGCAGTAAAACCGTTGTAATGAATACTACTGATTATGACACAAAAATGAATCAGCTCTTAAAAGATAGCAGTAGCTATAAACTTTTAAAGAATGACCCAACTAACATCTTTCAAAACAAAAATAATACTTTTGTAAAAAAACTCTTATACAAAAATCTATTAACTGACGCGGAAGCTAAAAATTTGTCAATTCATAATGCAGTCACGCCTAAAATATATTTCCTACCCAAATTGCATAAACCTAACATTTCCCTCAGGCCTATAGTTTCATGTATTCAATCTCCTTTCTACAAGCTCTCAATGTATTTGTCAAAATGTTTGTCAAATATCACAGGTAAAAACACTTATTACATAAAAGACTAATTTACATTTAAACATTTTCTAGATATATAGTAACAATACCACCAAATTCAAAGTTAATATCACTAGATGTAATTTCTTTATATAATAATATACCAAATGAACTCATAGTTAGTGCTATAAAAGGCAAATGGAATATTTTAAAAAAATTTACAACTCTGACTTAGCCTGAATTCTTAGAAGCCTTACCTCTTATAATGTCAAATAATCATTTTCAATACAAAAACCAATTTTATCAACAACTTGATGGATGTGCTATGGGCTCACCTACTTCCTCTACAATCGCACAAATAGTTATGGAATACCTAGAAGAGGAAGTTCTTGAAAAATTGAATTTTAATATTACTTTTTTTAAGAGATATGTGGATGATTGTTTAGCATCAGTTCCAGAAAATAAAATAACTATAACTATATAAAAACTACTTTTCGCATTCAATAATTTCCATCCGAAACTTCAGTTCACTATATTATATATACAAAATAAATTTTCTCGACCTTACTATAATAATATAAAAAGAAAATAATTTAAAAACTAAATGGTTTACAAAAGAAACTTGGTCTGGACGATATCTTAATTTCAATTACCATCCATATAAACAAAAATATGTATATATATACCGTGCCATATCTTTAATATATATATATAGCCCTTAATAAAGTTAAAGAGATCTTATAAATTATATAGAAAAACTGATAAAAAAAAATTATCAAACAAAGGATATATACATATATTATAACAATAATATACGAAAATAAGACAAGATAATACGCAAAAAATATATATTGCATATATATCTCATTTATCTGAAAAATTAAAACATATCTTAGTAAAATATAAAAAATTGTGTGTATAAAGCCCAGAACCTGATAGGCTCCCTATTTACAAAATTAAAAACTAAAATTCCCAAAAATAAAAAACCCAGTCTCGTATATGAAATTCCTTGTTTAAACTGCCCTATGAAATATATTGGTATTACAACCCAACTTTTAGAAAATAGAATAAAAGGGCATAAGTATACAAAGAATGCATCCACTGCATATACACAAACATATATAAACACGAATTTAATTTTTCTGAAACCAAAATCATTGATGAAGATAACCTGTATCAGAAATTAATTATCAAAGATGATTCACATAAAAAAAATGCAGTAAATGACAAACAAGACATAAAAAATTTAAGTCAAATATACCACAATTTGATATTTTAGTATAGTTTTAATATATATATATTATATTATTTTTAAATATATATATATATATTGTATAATATATATTATATCTAAATTTAAATTAAAAAGTTTAAATTAAAAAATAATATATATATATATATATATATATATATATAATATATATATATATATATATATATATAATATATGCCATGAGTTGCCTGGCAAATATAACTTGCTATCATTCAAATATAAATAAATAATCAACATGTATTTTTCGAGGTCTGTAACCTTTGTTTATTAATTTTGTAATAATTATTGTCAATAGCATAAAATGTTAAATCAGTTTTAGAAAAATTGTAAATGTCATTTTATAATTAGACCACTAAATGTTTTTTAAATTAATTGTAGATAGGTAAGGAAAGCCATATATACCAAAAAAAAAAAAAAATAAAGGAATGAGCAATTTTTGAGAAAGCCTACTATGATAGGCGAAACGTCAAGTTAATCCCATTGTTTGATTTTGCAAATAAACCTATACCCAAGAAAGAAGTGCAATTAATACATACCGGTTTTAATAAAATAATTATATATATATATATATATATATATATATATATATATATATATATATATATATATATATATATATATATATATATATATATATATATATATATATATATATATATATATATATATATATATATATATATATATATATATATATATATATATATATATATATATATATATATATATATATATATATATATATATATATATATATATATATATATATATATATATATATATATATATATATATATATATATATATATATATATATATATATATATATATATATATATATATATATATATATATATATATATATATATATATATATATATATATATATATATATATATATATATATATATATATATATATATATATATATATATATATATATATATATATATATTCGGTGAATTTATCTGTACAAAATTTATTTTAATCTGCGCCAATATACAAGATGTTCGATTTTAAATAAGAAAGTTGTTATCTGGACAGTGAAAAATAAAAACCCAGTTGAAATAAATGTTCAAAAATTCAAATTTAACGAAGACATTTTTGTAAGGTAGTACGTTATCTTACTTTGCAGACCCCGTACATCTGATTAAACATATAAACAGAAATTCTTAACATATTATTAAACTACTGGGTAAACGGAATTCTTAAAAACTATATGCAAATACTAGCCAAAGGTAATTTTCCTGAAAATAACACACTTTCAGCAGCACAACTACATTACAAACAACATAGTAATTTTTCAGTCCAGTGTAATATATGCTCTCGCTGATAGCTAAAAGTAACACGGGTCTATAATATTTATGAGAAATGTTAAATAATAGACTTGCCTTGCTTGTCTAGGGGCGCAACACGCACATTCACACGAAATGCGGAGGCACAGGTCAGTTTTCATTAATCGGTCTTAGTAATGCACGAAATTCCTCACAGTTGCCAAAACTATATAGCATAACAAAGGATTTTTTTGAAATAATATTAAGCAAATAATTGATTTCTTAAGTAGTAGCGTTATATAAAATAGTTGGTTAAAAAAGCTCACGATATGTAAAGGGTCAATCTTCGACCGGAACCACGCAATCAGCTTCGGTGTTAACCCGCTACATATCGCTAGCCAGAATCGACGAATGTCCACGGGGGGTCTCGTTAGTCGACTTCTTCACTCGTTTCATCCACAGCGAATCATCCGTTGGAATGTTAAGACGACGCGTAAATTGCAGTGAGAAGCATTAAGGAAAGCAAGGTTTAAGTATATCGTCTAATACCGTCAAAATATACGATAAATCTGTACGATAGATGGAGAATTTGGGGTATAATACGTTGTAATTATATATACGAATTTTTAGTTTTGCCTAAATGTTTTACATTTTTTTTCAAAAACCTGATATTTTCTTGATAAGGGTTTAAAGCCGAACCGAGATATATTCCTTTTTGGTTAACCGTGATTCGTGATTCAGTTTCACAATCACAAAATCCTCATGGTGAGACAACATCTCGAACACAGATATTTCTAACGATGTCGCAGAAGTTGTTGCTTTAGGCGAAAACTTCTCGCTTCTGTTCAGAACGAAAAAAGCTTACCTTTAACAGAATATATATCCTGCGCAGAAACAGCTATACAAGATAAACCAAATGAAATAAAAGATAGTATAAGGTCAGACGTAGTCAATATAATTACCAATCATAAAATAAAAATTAAACATAAAAAAAATAAAATTACCAATTTTCAAAAACGAATACAGAAACAACATAATAAAACAAGGCAATTCATTAAAGATAATCCTCAAATAACCATACTTAAACCAGATAAATGCAGTAAAACCGTTGTAATGAATACTACTGATTATGACACAAAAATGAATCAGCTCTTAAAAGATAGCAGTAGCTATAAACTTTTAAAGAATGACCCAACTAACATCTTTCAAAACAAAAATAATACTTTTGTAAAAAAACTCTTATACAAAAATCTATTAACTGACGCGGAAGCTAAAAATTTGTCAATTCATAATGCAGTCACGCCTAAAATATATTTCCTACCCAAATTGCATAAACCTAACATTTCCCTCAGGCCTATAGTTTCATGTATTCAATCTCCTTTCTACAAGCTCTCAAAGTATTTGTCAAAATGTTTGTCAAATATCACAGGTAAAAACACTTATTACATAAAAGACTAATTTACATTTAAACATTTTCTAGATACAGTAACAATACCACCAAATTCAAAGTTAATATCACTAGATGTAATTTCTTTATATAATAATATACCAAATGAACTCATAGTTAGTGCTATAAAAGGCAAATGGAATATTTTAAAAAAATTTACAACTCTGACTTAGCCTGAATTCTTAGAAGCTTACCTCTTATAATGTCAAATAATCATTTTCAATACAAAAACCAATTTTATCAACAACTTGATGGATGTGCTATGGGCTCACCTACTTCCTCTACAATCGCACAAATAGTTATGGAATACCTAGAAGAGGAAGTTCTTGAAAAATTGAATTTTAATATTACTTTTTTTAAGAGATATGTGGATGATTGTTTAGCATCAGTTCCAGAAAATAAAATAACTATAACTATAAATAAAAACTACTTTTCGCATTCAATAATTTCCATCCGAAACTTCAGTTCACTCTTGAAGTTGAATCAGAAAACAAAATAAATTTTCTCGACCTTACTATAATAAGACAAAAAGAAAATAATTTAAAAACTAAATGGTTTACAAAAGAAACTTGGTCTGGACGATATCTTAATTTCAATTCCCACCATCCATACAAACAAAAAAAAGTGTTGTGATTGGTCTAGTTGACCGTGCCATATCTTTAACGTCACCAGAATACCGTCCTGAAGCCCTTAATAAAGTTAAAGAGATTTTGAATGCAAATTATTTCCCAGAAAAACTGATAAAAAAAATTATCAAACAAAGGACGTACATATATTATAACAATAATAACGAAAACGTAAGACAAGATAATACGCAAAAAAAATATATTGCAATGCCATACACATCTCATTTATCTGAAAAATTAAAACATATCTTAGTAAAATATAAAAAATTGTGTGTCATAAAGCCCAGAACCTGATAGGCTCCCTATTTACAAAATTAAAAACTAAAATTCCCAAAAATAAAAAAAACCCAGTCTCGTATATGAAATTCCTTGTTTAAACTGCCCTATGAAATATATTGGTATTACAACCCAACTTTTAGAAAATAGAATAAAAGGGCATAAGTATACAAAGAATGCATCCACTGCATTACACAAACATGAAAAAAGCACAAAACACGAATTTAATTTTTCTGAAACCAAAATCATTGATGAAGATAACCTGTATCAGAAATTAATTATCAAAGATGATTCACATAAAAAAAATGCAGTAAATGACAAACAAGACATAAAAAATTTAAGTCAAATATACCACAATTTGATATTTTAGTATAGTTTTAACTTCGTCTAAGCCATTATTTTTAAAATGTAGTATATCATTGTGAATGTCTGATTCTACTCTAAATTTAAATTAAAAAGTTTAAATTAAAAAATAACAAAAAATTATCTTTAAATTCCTCAAAAAAAACGTACGATACTACGATAGCAACACCTTTTTACCTAAAACTGTGCCATGAGTTGCCTGGCAAACCACTAACTTGCTATCATTCAAATATAAATAAATAATCAACATGTATTTTTCGAGGTCTGTAACCTTTGTTTATTAATTTTGTAATAATTATTGTCAATAGCATAAAATGTTAAATCAGTTTTAGAAAAATTGTAAATGTCATTTTATAATTAGACCACTAAATGTTTTTTAAATTAATTGTAGATAGGTAAGGAAAGCCATATATACAAAAAAAAAAAAAAAAATAAAGGAATGAGCAATTTTTGAGAAAGCCTACTATGACAGGCGAAACGTCAAGTTAATCCCATTGTTTGATTTTGCAAATAAACCTATACCCAAGAAAGAAGTGCAATTAATACATACCGGTTTTAAGAAAAAAATTTAATATATATTATAAAAATATATATATATATATATATATATATATATATATATATATATATATATATATATATATATATATATATATATATATATATATATATATATATATATATATATATATATATATATATATATATATATATATATATATATATATATATATATATATATATATATATATATATATATATATATATATATATATATATATATATATATATATATATATATATATATATATATATATATATATATAAAGATATATATATATATATATATATATATATATATATATATATATATATATATATATATATATATATATATATATATATATATATATATATATATATATATATATATATATATATATATATATATATATATATATATATATATATATATATATATATATATATATATATATATATATATATATATATATATATATATATATATATATATATATATATATATATATATATATATATATATATATATATATATATATATATATATATATAATATATATATATATATATATATATATATATATATATATATATATATATATATATATTATATATATATATATATATATATATATATATATATATATATATATATATATATATATATATATATATATATATATATATATATATATATATATATATATATATAAAGATAAATATATATATATAAAGTGTAAATATATATATATATATATATATATATATATATATTTATATATATATATATATATATATATATATATATATATATATATATATATATATATATATATATATATATATATATATATATATATATATATATATATATATATATATATATATATATATATATATATATATATATATATATATATATATATATATATATTCTGTACAAAATTTATTTTAATCTGCGCCAATATACAAGATGTTCGATTTTAAATAAGAAAGTTGTTATCTGGACAGTGAAAATAAAACCCAGTTAAAATAAATGTTCAAAAATTCAAATTTAACGAAGACATTTTTGTAAGGTAGTACGTTATCTTACTTTGCAGACCCCGTACATCTGATTAAACATATAAACAGAAATTCTTAACATATTATTAAACTACTGGGTAAACGGAATTCTTAAAAACTATATGCAAATACTAGCCAAAGGTAATTTTCCTGAAAATAACACACTTTCAGCAGCACAACTACATTACAAACAACATAGTAATTTTTCAGTCGAGTGTAATATATGCTCTCGCTGACAGCTAAAAGTAACACGGGTCTATAATATTTATGAGAAATGTTAAATAATTGACTTGCCTTGCTTGTCGAGGGGCGCAACACGCACATTCACACGAAATGCGGAGGCACAGGTCAGTTTTCATTAATCGGTCTTAGTAATGCACGAAATTCCTCACAGTTGCCAAAACTATATAGCATAACAAAGGATTTTTTTGAAATAATATTAAGCAAATAATTGATTTCTTAAGTAGTAGCGTTATATAAAATAGTTGGTTAAAAAAAGCTCACGACCCTGTAAAGGGTCAATCTTCGACCGGAACCACGCAATCAGCTTCGGTGTTAACCCGCTACATATCGCTAGCCAGAATCGACGAATGTCCACGGGGTCTCGTTAGTCGACTTCTTCACTCGTTTCATCCACAGCGAATCATCCGTTGGAATGTTAAGACGACGCGTAAATTGCAGTGAGAAGCATTAAGGAAAGCAAGGTTTAAGTTTCGTCTAATACCGTCAAAATATACGATAAATCTGTACGATTAGATGGAGAATTTGGGGTATAATACGTTGTAATTAGTCTGACGAATTTTTAGTTTTGCCTAAATGTTTTACATTTTTTTTCAAAAACCTGATATTTTCTTGATAAGGGTTTAAAGCCGAACCGAGATATATTCCTTTTTGGTTAACCGTGATTCGTGATTCAGTTTCACTATCACAAACCAGCATCTTAAATGTAACAATTAACGTTTTGACTTTACTACTGCTCAAGGGCGGATCCAGAGGAATTGCTTGGGGGTGGGGGAGGGGTGATGTGAGACGACGCTTTGGGGGTTTGTACTTTGCATGTCAATTTTTGTTTAATAGGTTTGATAGTCCTGTTTTTAGCTTCTTGCGCCTACATTGGTTGGTATAAAGTTAAGATATTTTAAAATTATATTTTTTCAGTGGGTTATTTCATCCTCTCCTAGGGCTACTCTATATACCTAGTAAAAAAATGTTTTTATTTATAAAATAAAAAAATAAATTACTATAAGAATTATAGTTGAAAAAAAGTTTTAATATCCAAAAAGAGAAAATACATTTGACGCGTTTCACCGTCATCTGAAATGTTTTTTTTTCGTTTCAGTTGGCTGCTTCATTCCTTTAGGACTACCTCGTATAGTGAAAAAATCATACAAAAAAAGAACATATTCTAACTTGATGTGTTTCACAGTTTGACGGAATACGTATTTGTATCGTCATAAAATCAAGTATCTGCGCCAAAGATTCTACACTTTTTCCAACATTTACCCTATAATTATTTGTTTTTCTGTGTCTATTCTGTATATTAATGTCATTTTATATACAGGGTATGAAATAAAAACAAAAAATAGAAGTTTGCAAAAAAAAAGAAATTGAAATTCCAACCAAAAAAGTTGTCCACTCCATATATGTTACCCTCGCGGCATTAAATCCGTATATTTTTCGACCTACTTAAATAATAAAATATTTTCTGATGACTATTTATTTAATGTCCCACGTTCCTAGTCCTAAAGTCAGGTGATCAAGTAAGTAAGTATGACTGACGTACATAGCTTATTCTAGGCTGCGGGACGGGAACTTCACCAACTTAAATACAATTCAAATTAGTAGAATAGACCTCTTTTACGCATTTATAAATAGATTCTTAAAATACTTACCTCGTTTACCTTGTTAACTGGGAAAAAAATATGAATTAGTCTTAATCAATTATTTCCCAACCACCAATCCACTATCATTCGACTAACCATTATAAACTACTACACTTGCTTTAAAAGTTGCCAGATTTTGAAAAAAATCATTAGATTTTATATATATATATATATAGTAGTAGTAGTAGTTAGGGGGAGGTCTGGAGACCTGACTGGTAGGCCTATAAGGCCTTTTCAGTCTACCCCAGCTCCTCCCTCAACCACCACCCGTCACCAAGTCAAAGTGGTGCCAAAAACACGGCCTGTCTGTTAATCCGGATAAGACCGAAATGGTACCATTTACCCATAAGAGAAAAGTGGACCTTGAGAGGCTCACCCTCTTTGGGAAAGAGTTGAGACCTTCCGGGTCGGTAAAATATCTGGGTGTCTTAATAGACTCCCGACTGACCTGGAGGGATCATATTGAAAGGATCACAAAAAGGACCACAGCGTGTCTATGGGCGTGCAGACGGTCCTTCGGATCAACTTGGGGTTTAAAACCTCGTGTTGTGCATTGGCTTTACACGTCAGTGATAAGGCCAATGATCACTTATGGCGCTCTTGTGTGGTGGCCCGCCACTCGCAAGACCACATACAGAAGGATGCTTGACAAGCTCCAGAGACTGGCGTGTCTGGGCATAACTGGAGCCATAAGAACCACACCGACCCGATCTATGGAGGCTATTCTGGGACTAAGTCCTCTACACTTGCTTGTAGAGGAAGAGGCTCGGAAAGCTTCTGTTTGTTTAAACGACTGGGGTTGTTGGGTACACAGAGACTGGAATTTTGGGCATACGAGAGTTTGGACTGAACTGATCAGATCAGGCCCTCTCCTAGCAAGGAGAGATGCCATTATTCCGGTCTCAATTGCCTCTAAAAGGTTTTGTGTAATTGTTCCTGAGAGAGAACAATAGAGGGATTCCTCCCCATCCTTCCTCAAACCGGAGGGCCTTGTCTGGATTACAGATAGCTCTCTAATGAAGGAGGGATCTGGGGCGGGAATTTATGGGGAGAGTCCCAGGGCAAGAATTAGTCTTGCTCATGGACGGTATGCGACTGTATATTAGGCTGAGATTACAGCAATCTTGGATTGCTTACAGGAAAACCTTTCCAGAGGATACCACGACAAGCATATCTATATATGCTGTGATAGTCAAGCCGCGATTAAAGCTCTGTCCTCGAACAGGGTAAATTCGCTGCTAACATTTGAATGCAGGAGAGCCCTAGAGAGGCTGTGTGAGTCTAATAGGGTTAGCCTAATTTGGGTGCCTGGCCATCAGGGCATGGTGGTAATGAAGGGGCGGATCAGCTGGCTCGGGAAGGTAGCAACACGGCTTTCACTGGGCCGGAATCTGCTCTTGGAACTGCTCCTTCAGCTGTCAAGGCTAGGATTAAGAATCGCACTGTCGAGGAATTCCGTGCTGAATGGCACGAGCTAGCAGGACTCAGACAGTCTAAGGTCTTCATATCAGGCCCTTACAGCCGTTCTGAGTCTAATAGACTTCTAAATTTAAACAGAAGTCAACTTAGAACTATTACCGGGGTCCTAACTGGACACTGGCTGGTGAAATATTACCTGCATAAGATTGGACTCGACAACGATCCATACTGCAAGTTTTGTGCCGAGGTAGATGAAAGAAGTGCTGCCCTTGTCGGACTCCCCATCTATGTCTATGTCTATGTCTACCACCCGTCACCAGGTGTACATCCTTAAATCTGCCTGTCCTTACTATGTAAGGCTGCATATCCTTCGATGCAAGATCCTTAACTTCGTCCCTATGCCAGACCGTAGTGCCGAAAATATCTCGTCGGAGTCTCGCTCGCGCTTCACATCCGCACAGGAAGTAAAGCGGAGTTTCCTCCTCTTCCTGACACTCCGTGCAGATAGAATCTTCCTCAATGCCTGACATAAAGAGGTGTCTCCTCAATTGACAGTGCCCCGTTACTATTCCTACGATTGCACGTTGAAGTTCATGTTGTGCCCATTTGTCGAGTGCTGTCCTTATCTGCTGCCTAGTGATGCCTAAAGAGGGTTCTGGTCCTACATACTGGCTGGTGGCGCTGAGTCTAGCAAACTCATCTGCCTTCTCGTTGCACTCAATCCCACAGTGTCCTGGCACCCAAACCAATTTCACTCTTTTACGTCGCGCCAACTGCTCTAGCCTGTCACCGTATTGCTGAACCAAAACTGATCCCGCCATGGGTGAGTCGAGCGCCTTGAGTGCTGCTTGACTGACAGCTCAGCTTTGCATCTACTGTGACCCCCAGGTATTTAACCTCTTTTGCCAAGGTCAGTTGTTGACCATACAATCTTGGGGGTCGAAAATCTTCTAAATTCCTTCTCCTTGTAAAGGGGATCATCTCAGTCTTCCGCGGATTAACCTTAGGACCTACCTCATTACACCATGCCTCCAATATATTACAGGCCATCTGCATTCTCTCGCAGATGATGCCCAAGTACTTGCATGATATTAGAATCAATCCATCATCCGCATAAGCTTGTGCATAGAAGCTGGCCTCCACGAGTCTTTTGAGCAGACCGTCCATGACTAGACACCATAGGTGCGGGGAGAGACAGCTGCCTTGAGGGCATCCGCCTCGCACCCCGATGTCTATCTGGTACCCGCCCTGACTCGCTTGGACGCCGCGCTCTTGCAGTGCACTTCTAACCCAACGCACCAGATTTGTTTCAAAGCTCCTGTCGCAGATGACGTTTGTCCGTGCTCTATCAAACGCTCCTTCCACATCGAAAAACACAGCTAAAGCTGCTTCCTTAAATTGTAAAGCCTTCTCAATCCTTTGCACCATACTGTGGATCCGTTGATCGCCCTCCCCTATATGCATGCTGATTAGGCCCTGCGGCCTTGTAAGGGCTGAATTCATTGATGGCCCAGGTTACGCTATCATCAGTGATTGCTGTAGTTGCCATATTCCAGTTAGCCTGGGGCAGCTCTGTCATCACTGTCTGTGCGTCAGCGTTATCTGCTCCTGGAGAGTGAACTTCAAGCAGGTGTCGGACTGACTCCTCGCTTGTCGAAGTCCAGGTGCCATCTGCTCTACGCAAGGAGCCTACCATACCTCGATTATCACCACAGAGGATTCTTGAAAGCCTCGATGCCTCAGGCAAAGACTCAATTTCCTCACAGAAACCTCTCCATGTCTTCCTCTTGTTTCTCCTTAGTTCCCTCTTAAAGTCTTTCCTTGCTTCCTTGTACTCATTCCACGTTGCGTCGTGTTGTCCTTCTCCTTTTAAGGCGCTCCTGAGTCTCATTCGCGCTGTGTCCCTTAGTTTGGCGAGTTTTACGCTCCACCATTTGACTCTGCGCGTTTGAACTCTCAGGAGGGGACAAGACTGCTCGAAAGCTGAAGCAATTTTCGATGCTATTGATTTTGCCTCCCTTTCTACATCATCCTTTAAGTTTAACTGCTCCAGTTGATCGCTAAATTGCTCTTGCAGCAACTGAGTGTATTTTGCCCAGTCTACTGATCTAAGATTTCTTTTAAAAACCGGAGCCGATTGATCTGCCTTGAGTTCAAGTTTTATCATTCTATGGTCAGACATAGATATATCAGATGAGACCCTCCACCCTGATACCTCCCCTAGTAAACATCTTGACACCAACGTGATGTCAATTCTTTCTTTCCGAATGCAATGCGCAAATGTCGGTTCGGTTCCTCTATTCAATATCTCAAGGTTTGTCGACGCCAAATACTGTAGAAGAGATTCTCCTCTGGCATTGGTGTTCGTGCTGCCCCAAATAGTGCTATGAACATTGGCGTCGCAGCCGATCAATGTCGGCAAACCTTTACTACTCGCAAGTGCCAGAAGACGATCCAAGTCCTCCCCTCGGGGAGGACGTGGATATCATTGAGGAATCATTATTGAGGAATCCGCATATTGCGGTTCTATAGGGATAGTACCCTCTGAAGTCTGGAGAGGTCAACTTCCTTGCTTCTCATAAAGAATTAAACCTTCTCTGGCCATGGAGCTTCGCTTGCTTTAATTGTTTTCATTTCGACTCCTCCTATGCTGAACGTAACACAGTCTTCGAGGAGCCATTTGAGTGATTGCTCGTCATGTGCAGTCACTAGAAACCAGTTTGGCTCAACCCTTCCTGAATTATGGAACCTTAGTTCCGGGCCTTCTGGACCTTCTGCTGGGCCAGCCATGTACTCCAGCATCTGGTCCACTAAGTGCTGCCTAATTCCTTCGGCCTCCTCGATGGTAACGTCTCCGTTAGGACGGTTCGAGAGGATGAACACCTGGTGCTCTCTCGAGGCGAGTTGTTCGGCTTGTCTTTGAGCCTCCACTCCTCGCAGCAGAGGAGACCGTCCGGTCCCCGCAGCCTTTCTCGGGCGTTTCCTACGGGACGCTTCTGGCGGTGTTCTAATGTCTGCCCTTGGTCTTTTACCTCCTTGAGATGTCGAGGGCACATGTTCCTTCGTACCGCGGTCATCTCTGCTTGACCTTGGGGCTTCCGGTAACTCTTCAGGCTGCTTCTTAGCACCCTGAGTGTACCTTCTGCCCATGAGTCCTCTTGGCTTAAAGACACCAGAGGTTGACGGCTGCTGGTGCCGTGCATGTGGTTGCACAGCTTGCTGCCTGTCAGCTTCTTCTGCCTTAGGCGGTTGCTCTTTCATAGCAGCCGCTCTTTCAGCCTTCTTCCTTTTCCTTTGCGCTCTCTTCCTTAGGTTCTCGCTTCGCTTCCATTCTAGCTGATAAATGCTGGATCTTCTGCTCTTAGAAGTCGAAGCGCCGTCTTTCTCCTCTTTGCCTTCCCAGCCTTAGATTGTTCTCCATCGCTGCCTTAAGGTTGCTGTTGAGCAGCCTCTTTCTGCTGCATGGGAGAACTCAGAAGCTTCTCCTCCTTTACTGATCCTACCTCTGTATCTGTAGACATGTCTACCTCTGTGAAGCTAGGGTACTTCGCTTCTTCTTCCTCTAGCACGTTACGTTTTTCTCTTTTATTTCCTTCCGTGGTTGAGAATGGAGTGTGTGTAATGTAATGTATGTTACCAGATGCGACAGCATGAACAGATCTTAAGCAGTCCATCACCCAGCCAATGGTAAAAGTTGCTATTTTCCTGCCTAGGAAGGGCGACAGCCGCAAGTGTAGCCCCCCCGAACCATATGGGACGGCCCTAATAGAGGCACCACCCGGCAGTCACGCATGATCCGAGATTTTTCGCCGCGTGATGAGATCAGCCCCCTACGCTGGTTAGGCAAGGGTGGGACTCTGTACTATACGATGGCACTGGTGTGCTATACCAGTTTTCTTCCACCGCTACCACTTCGGAATAGACAGGAGCAGTTTCACCATCAACGAGGATCCGAACCGCCCAACTAGCCCAGTGCCGCTCTGGAGGTGTGAGGTGTATTTATGTGTGTGTGTGTGTTTAGTGTCCCTCGACAGGTGATTTTAGAGATTACCTTCTCCAGACCCGACGTCTTCAGTTATGAACAGGGCCAGCTAGGGAAGCATGTAGCTCTTCGCTTACGGACGTCGATCTTGACTGCCGTGAGACTCCACTCCCGTGACGCATCTATAAAGACCCGTCACGGGGTTGGCTATCTCACGTAGCCCTCGGGTATGAATCTACGCTCCACTAAACCCGTTTGACCCCTATATATATATATATATATATATATATATATATATATATATAAAAAATTATTTATACATACCTTTATTGTCGTTATTAATAATATCTGAAGAAGGAAAGAAAAGTTATAACAGATGGTATAATTAAGCGAAATTAATCTTTTCCTATGTAAAATTCCACTTGTTGTTGTGAACCCTAATCTATTTCGCCATTTTTTTGTTTAAATTAGTTTCAACAAATAATCTTTCCACACTGGCACTGTTAATAATGTAAATAAAATGTTTACAAAATTGGAAAGCTCTGGAAAGACGAGACTATTGTCACCGTCACCCTTATTGGCATTACATACTTATTTCCAAAATTCAGTTTCATCCAAAGAAAAGTCAAATTGTGAATATTTTAATTCTCTAAACTCCCTATTGATATCGTATCTAGCAGTTGAGTTTTCAAAACATATAACATTACAGTCGCGTACCAAATATATAAATTAGAGAATTTTTGTATGATAATATGGCAATATTGTTAATACTGAACAATATAGAACATAATATAATCGCGTTTTTCACCAGAAATACGGCTTTTTCAAAAAATTTTCACCATATCACCAAATGGGTCAAAAAACCACCAAATCTGGTGAATTTTCACCAGACTTGGAATCGTTGTACTAAACTAATAATAAAATAAGTTATACAACAACGCTATAGAGTCGGACCACCGAGTTGGCGTGGCTCGTGGATGACACAAGCATCAAGCAAGCCGACACGAAATTACACATAGAAGTGGTAACGGCATATCGATATTTATCTTATCTCGATAAGTATAAAAAAATAACCACCAGGCGCTGAAAAGCCAGGTGAGGAATTTTATTAATACTCATTTTTTCTGGCCCTTGGGGGGGGGGGGGGTGATCACCCCATCACCCTTCAGTTACGCTAGTTATAAAGAGTAACAAAAAAACAAAGTTTTCGCGAAAGCCGGACATAGATATCTTCATTAGTTTTTAAGCTATTCCCAATAAAATGAACTAATATATATTCCCTGTCCAAAATGAATAATAAGTAGGATATTCGAAGAATTTAAAATCTCCTGGGGCGTCTTCAGACCATTCCTATGGGGTGAGGCATAACAGGAAAAACGTATTAACTAATGAAAAAAAAAACAAACAAGACCAAACCTTTTGTATGACCGTAATTTCAGCATAGATGCAGATTCTCCTTGTTGGTAAATGTGCTATGTAACTGACAACTTGTTGGTAAATGTGGTATGTAACAACCAACTCTAGCACTTACTTTTATTTTTGTAACGTAAACACAGATAAGAGTCAATCTGGTACCAAAAACATGCACCGGTCATTTCAAAAACTATACTACTTAGGCAGACGACAACTTAAACTCTTTAACTTTTGTAACTATGTTCGATTTGAAGGTATACAGGGGATGGCGAGTGTATGAGAGGATAGGTACCAACTGTATTCGTAGAGTCATTTTGATCCCCGCCAAAGTTTAAGAGATAAAATAAATTAAATTAGCACTTTATACGATGATTTGTTTAAGACCTCCATTTTGATCTATCATCTTGAATTCGTACCAGTTTATTCCTATATCACATTTAATTTTTGTGAAAATTTGAATATTTTACTTTAGTTTTTTAAATCTTTTAATTGGCCACCATTTTGTTCCGGAATCGTAATAAATAAACATATAATAATACTTGCACAAAATTTGAAATTAATCTAATGAGTAGTTTTTATTAGAATTTGTACCAAAATGTTACTAGGTCAATTCTTTGTAACACTTGATTTTTATGCAGAATGTGAGGCAAATTGGATAATTAGTTAATAATAATAATAATGTTTAAATATTTCACCAGGCCTCCATTTTGTTAAATTTCCTCTAGCCGAAATTTCCCTCTTTATAAATCTTTTCCTTAATAGATATGTGTATATATAATGATATGTGACTATGTACCACTTGATTTTTGTGCAAAAATTTTTATTTGGATAGTTAGTTTTTCAGTAATAATTTTTTTAAACAATTTAATAGGCCGCCATTTTGTTCCGCATATTACTCTAAATTTTTATCCAAAATTCAAGTATTTTTTTTTAGGTATACCGCGAATTGACAGACAGGCAAATCCACAGACAGGCCGACGTCGAAGGAATCGAGAAAACATGTCTTTTAGCATCTAGGGGGCCTAAAACGTGAAAATTTGTAAAATCATGGGAGGGAGATTTTTTCACGATTAAATTTATTTGGTTCCGCCATCTTGAATTCGTACCACAATGTTTCCAGTTTATTTCTATAAATAACTTTTGTGCAAAATATGAAAACAATCCAATATGTAGTTTTTTTCAGGCTGATTTTTTTAAAATATTTTATTGAGGCGCCATTTTGTTTCGGCAACTTGGATTCGTACAAAAATTTTAATCGCTCATTTCCACACAATACTTGATTCTTGTGCAAAACTAAGTAATGTAGATATATAGTTTTAATATTATTTTTTTTAGCATTTCACTAGGCTGCCATTTTGTCCAGACATATTGGATATTTGCCAAAATATTACCAGTTGATCAAATTGTGACCCTTAATTTTTGATCAAAATTTGAAGTCTATTGGATAAGTAAGTTTTTAGCTATGCCGCAAACAGACAGACAGACCGACGGAATTGAGAAAACATGATTTTTAGAATCTAGGGTCTCTAAAGCGTGAAGATCTGTAAAATCCTAGAAAAGTAAGTTTTTCACTATAACAATACTTTCCTTTCACCAGGAAAGCAAAAAAAGTATTTATACTATAATTTAAGTAAATCTGTTTCTTGGTGCGATTAACCCCCAAACCCCCCTTAAATACGCCACTGATAAGTAAAAATGCAAGCATAGTTGGCGTGTTGTCTCAGCTCTAGGAAAACGTCAAATTGGGGATCCACAAAGAAAATATTAAAATTGAATTAGATGGTTTGGATCACCGTTTGTATTACTGCTGCCTGCAACCTTATCAATTATTTGCTGCAATATTCTACCTGATAAATTGATTTTCTATCTTTTCTTTGTTGCTGCTTTTTGGTTTCCTGTATTTTTATTATTACATTTTATTTTTTCGGCAAAAGAAAATCGAAAAAGGAAACTCTTCTCGTCTTCGCTGGGACTTGAACACATGATCTCTTTGCATTATAAGCAAGCTCTCTGACTATTGAGCTACAAACACCATCGGGTCAACAACAACTACGAAAATTTACATTAGTCTCTTTTAACATAGTAGAATACTACGATATTGCAGCCCTCGGCAGCTACAAACCAAGGAGGCTGTCAAAGGAGACATTAATTCATGATTATGATTCATTACGATCCATGTACCTATCATCAGAATGTGTCGTTGATATATAGCACATTCAGGAGGAATCCGAAGCAGATATATGAATAATAATGTCAATACCCTTCTCGGTTTCTAGCCGCTGGAGGCTGCAACACCGTAATATTCTACTAACATAAAATTGAATAAGTTAAATTGTAGTAGTTGGTGGAGATCTCATAGTGTTCATGGCTTAGTGGTCAGAGTGCTTGCCTAGAATGCAAAGAGGTCCTGGGTTCGAGTCGCAGTAAGGAAGACTTAACTTTTTCTATTTTAACTTGTCTGAAATGTCAATTAATATAAATTTTTGGATGTTTATAAGGATATTGTTATGAAACTAATACGTATTTGTTGTTAAAAAAAACTTAAATTTTATTAAAATATTTTTTATAGCACGAAGTAAGAAGCACTTTTACTTAAAAATTCCACTATATTAAATAAATTAATTATTAGTAATAAATCTATTTTTAGATTTGGCCAACATTGTGGCCTCTTCGCATGATAAATTTTGAACGAACGAATAAAATCTTACATATCTGATTTATATTGGGTTTTTTATATTTTTCCAAATTTATGTTACATAACAAAAATATTTATTACATTGTTTGTCAGTTTGAGAATTGTTTGTCAGTTGGGTAACCTGTCCCTTTAAGTTTCTGTTTATTTCTAAAGATTCCAGTAAACTTAGTTTTATTCCTTTCTTTTTCGCATATAAAATTCTAAACAAAATGGTGTTTGTAATTATTTATGTAACTACCGTAATAAGAACCCTACCCAAAGCATTTATAATGCTCATTTATTCTTTTGCTGAAAACTCTACCTGTCTGACCTGTGTACGTTTCTGAACAAACATAACAAAGGTAATTTAGACAACTGATTTTTTATTTAAATGACATAGCATACGTAGCACGTTATACGTTCTTAGTGAAAGGCTCTTTTAAATTAGGTTAAACTGAACATATTATATCAATTTTAAAACTTCTTTAAAATAAGTTCATATGAAAGTCAATTAAGACCAAATGCTTACAATTTTTTAATCCAATTAAAACAAAATGTCTACTATTCCTTTCTCCCCTTTTCTAAAAATGTTACGTGTTTAAAATCATAGATGAGGACTATGGAAATATTAATTAAAACTGCCGTAGTGAAATAGGAAAATTGGAACGAAACAAGAGAACCTATTGTTTTTAAGAATATCGATTCTAAAGTCGTAACATTCATTCATTCTTAGGCAGGAATATATTTTTTCGATTTTCCTTGCTAGTTAATAGATTTTAGTTAGTTTTCATTTTAAGCTATTTCCTTCGCCGCCAGTGTCTTTTACATAGGTAAAGAGAAGCTTTGTCGTAAGAGCACACTAGATTCTTTATTTGCCTATAGGAGCCCTATGCATTCTTATTATCTTATTTCATTTAGCTTGAGAGTCAACGAGGCGACTTTCTTGGCGAAACGTTCTCCATTTAAGGTCGACCAATTCCAGCTTTTGTCTTGTGGAAATTTGAATTTCCCATCCAGCTAATCCTTTGCCAGATTTTTATGAATTTTTCTTTGTCCTTTGAAAAGGATTCGCGTATTTCATTCTTGTTTATAGAGTCACGAATACAAATATTGTTATATGATAATGAGTCTAAATGCACATATTGTTGATAACTCGAATAAAATTATATGTTTTCTATTTGATTGTTTGCCATTAAATTAAATGGGCAGTGTTTAGCCCTATATCGGATTTATAAATAAAGAAATATGTTTCTATTTTAGAAGTAATGATTAGTATTATTAGAATGATATTACCAAAATTATGAAAAAGGAAATATGTAGGCTACGAGGTCGTTTTTATCATTGTTTGGAAGAAAACCATAAAATCAGTTAAATGACAATAATATCTAGTGTTTGTGCAAATATAGTACTTTCCCATATATGCATGTATGTCACTGAATTTCTCAAGTTGATGTTTATATCTAGAAGAAATATAATAAATATATCCTTTTTAAAATAAAAAATATGTTGGCTTTTTAAAAAACTATTTTTTACAATATCGTTTTTGATAAAGCTAAAAGGTCATGAAAATAAATGTATTTATATTATTAAGGAACACTTATGTCCCATAAAAATAACCTGTATTGTGGAAAAAAAAAAAATATATATATATATATATATATATATATATATATATATATATATATATATATATATATATATATATATATATATATATATATATATATATATATATATATATATATATATATATATATATATATATATATATATATATATATATATATATATATATATATATATATTTGTCACAGTTCCTTAAATATTCATTAGAGTGAAGAAATATGTCAATGACTCAAAAACTTTAGATCCCAGTTTTTTAACTGGTCCAAAATTTTTACGAAATAAATAGGTTTAATTAAGAAATCATGATTCTTGGGACTAGACCATGTCAAACTGGAATTACTATTTGACGTTTCGCCTTCAATTGCACGACGCATCTTCAGGGAACTTTACTTTACGAAATCTGAACACTGAATGAGCTTTTCAGGCGGGCTTTTTGCCTAACTTGTGCTCGTTGAACCGTGACTCTGTGTTAAGATCGGTTTCCACGTGTGATGTAGACCGTAACCCATATCTCTATTGAAATTTTTTGTATATTTAAATATTTCAATAGATTCTCTAATTTTTCGTTTATAAAATCCTGAACTCGTTGCTAGAACCTTAGTTTATTTTACCTTTATAATACGGCTAGTGGTATGCTGGTATTCATCTTCAGATTGAATAATTTGTTTCTTTTTAATACATCGTTTATGATGCTTAAGTCTAGTTGATACTGAGCGTCCTGTTTCTGCCACATACACTTCTCCACAGGAGCAAGGAATTATGTATATACTCCTGTTTGGAAATATACAATATATTTCGGGGATCGCAAGCATTGTCCAATCTTTTTATGTTTATTGAAGATTGAACGTATGTTGGACCGCCGAAGTAATCGTACTATTTTGTCCGTAGTGCCATGTACGTAGGAAAGAACAACATTACCCAACGGTGGCTCCTCATCATTCTCCTTTGGTGGAGTTGGATGATTATATCTTTTAAATGACTGCTTAATTTCTTCAGTGCAATAACCATTCCCTCTGAGAGCTTCGGTCAGTTTCTATGTTTCTGATGTTAGAGAATCTTGATCAGAAATCGAAATAGCTCTGAATACTAGTGAGTTAATGCTGGATGTTGATGGGAATTAACATTTAAGTATCTATTTGTATGCGTCGGTTTTCTATACACACAATGTCCTAATGTACCATTTTCCTCTCTTTGAACAAATACATGTAGAAAGGGAATCGTTCCATTAGATTCAATTTCCATTGTGAATTTGATATTATGAAGTTTTTGATGTCTCCATTGCGGTTTTTTTTTGGCTACGGAGAGATTCGACTTCGGTGGCTCTGAATTTTTAATGATCTTCGCTCTGTCATATCTGACTTCAACGGCCTGTTCCGCTGGTGGTCTTTTGATTGCTGCTTCAACAGAGGATACTATGGCTTGTACGGGAATGCTAGTCAGTGCTATTGCAAAATTTTGGCTTTTGGGAAGGAAGGAATATTCTGCTTCGGTTAACGGCTTCGATGACAAGTTGATTACTGTAGTCTGCGGAGGTTTCACTGTATTATCTCTGTGCTGAAGGGCTTTAAACTTCCTTTTTTGCTTAAGGCTCGGGACACACGGGCGTAAAACTGACGTGCGTTGCAACGGATTTCATAACGGACGTTGCTGTTTTAATATATTTTAAATAGAAGAGGCCACACGTTCAACGTGCGTTTGTTTGATGGACGTTGCAACGTGCATTCAAGTGGCAGCCGACGTAGTCAAGCTAAACGCGCGTTGAAACTTGTCCACGTGCGTCACAGAATCTCAAAAGATAGAGTGGTGGTGTTCACACGGGCGTTGTTTCTACGCTCCGTTTAACCGTTGTCTGAGATATTTTCTGGCACGTGGTGAATTTATTTGTAGTATTAGTATCTTGTTAAGCCATGTGATCTTTCATATAATATAACAATTCTTTGAATGATCTGATAGAATTTCAAGAACAACCGAAAAATTTCTCAGGGTCTGCCCTGAGACGTGACAATAAAGTAAAAAACTGCCTTGCCTTTCACTATTTATTAGATGCACCCACCATTTTATATTTTTGTGTTTTTTGTTTTTAAAATATCTTAATGCCATCAAGTAACAGAATATGGAAGCTTCAGCAACGCCCATCTTGGTCTAAATACAACGCACGTTTTCCTCAATATTCTACGCTCATGTGTCCAGTTTGCAAGAGTACGTTTTAAAGGACGTCCGTTTTAACGCACGTCAGTTTTAACGCTCGTGTGTCCCTAGCCTACGTGTAACTTCTTGATGGATTTTTTCTACCTGTTCATTAGTGATGTTGTCCAAAGTTGCAAATATGGTTCTTTCTTTTCTAGAAGCTAATTTTAGATGAATTTCTAGTAGTTTACGGGCATTTGTATCTAAATCACGACTAATTCATTCAAAAAAAATAAAATTTTTTAACTTTTTATTTTTTTAAAATACAAATTTGTATATATGAAAATTTAACTTATCTTTTTCTATAACGCTCCCGATTACCCATATAACAAGGCTTACCTCTGTAACGAGTTTTCGATGGTACCTCCCAATTCTACCAAATGGAGGGATAAGGTGGTTAAAATGTTTTTTTTTGACAAATCTTGCATTGCATTATAGGATTTGTGTATCTCGTAACCTAATGCCGGTGAAAAGCTTTTTTCGTTCTTATAAATTTGAGAAATCTATATTAAAATTTAAATTGTACCCTCCCAATTCCCCCAGATTACCCTATTTACTTCTGTTTCAAAAAAGTTCATCTTTTTGTTTATTGAAAACTGCAGATTTTCCGATATTGTTATAACATTTAGATAAATTTAATTTTAACTTGTTTTCAAAAATTATAGGCTTTTTTTACTAATAGTGCAGCGGCATCGCCTAGAATATCAACAGAATTGTTAACTTATGCATAAAAGCATGATATTTGGCAAGCTGATTTAGTATGTGCCAAGCACAACTACCTCAGAGACCCTGAAAATCCAAAATGGCAGCCAAATTTTAATTTTTTTTTATCAGTAATTCCCTTTGTAATATTTAAATAATGTTATACATGCATACATGAGTGAATATATATAAAAGACATCTGACACGTTCCGTAAACTAATACGGTTTCTGTCAGTTACCTACACCGATCTATCAGACTTTTTATTTTGTGATTTATGTACAGACTGCAGCAAAAGAATCGATAATTTACTTTAAAATGTATGCAGAAACACTAAATTTAATGATGAAGTTAAAGGTCAACAAAGTATGGTATTTTAATTCATTATTAGATTAAATTGTATAAATAAGTTTTTTTGAGTAAAATAATAAATTTAGATTTTGTTTTGCGGTATACGTAGGTTAATCAAGCCGTAAAGTATTAGTAAAAAAATGAGGTTACAGGTGTAAGGGGTAGTAATAGAAATTTTTTCTTGCTCCTTACCACCATCATGATTGTCCTCCTGAAAGCAACAAATCTTACACTCTTACGATAAAGCAAAAACTTGGAGCAATTAGTCCTGACATATCGTTATAAAGGTCCAGTTTATTTCTTCCGCAAGATGTTCGTAATGTTGAATAAAGATAGTAACAATCATATTTTTAGAAACTTTTACTTTGTTAACACCTCGTCAATTTTAATGCGAGTTTTTACTGTTTGTACTGTACACGAAACTTCCGTTTTCATTAATTTAATAGTATATTACGTATCAAGTGTTAAAGGTGGTAGTTCTCAAACGAGGAGGTATTTAGCACGAGGAGTTACCAGAGCTCGGAAATTCTTCGACTTTGAAAACGATAACTTTGACAAGAGTAATGTACACTATTTTTCCTACTACTAACCGATATGTCCGACGATATGACCGATGTCATCCGATACGTCAGCTGTGACCTTGATACAAGATTGGCGTGTTAAAAAATGTTTTTCAGCACGTTGATTTTTTTTTCAATACATTACAATATAATTCTTTTATAACTAGAAGAAAAGCTTTTACTTTTTATCAATAACTGATTAAAAATGTTTAAGCACTAGATATCCATAAAAATAGCCTTTAAAAGTAATGATACTGTTAGAATCTTTTATAAATGCTTTAAAGTTTTCCGCAGCTAGTAAAATTCAGTGGCGCCTAGATCTGTCACTATTTTAATTAGTTGGTGTATAACTTAGAAGTGTTTTACATATTTTCGACATAATTTAGCGAAAATGGTGAGCAAATGAGTTGCGCTAATTGCCGCTTAAAAAACTCTGTGCAGCATCTAATTATGACAACAATGAAATGGGGTAATTTGGCCTGGCAAATTAACGCACGGAACATCTAAGCTACTGGAATTAGCGGTGCTGAAGCACACACGATAAAAACAGGCACATTAGAAGGATGACAAAGGCTTTAAGCAGTGACAGAACGCTCATTCTTTCATTTACAAGCAGTAATGCTTTTAAATTTTCTATATTTATTTGTGACATAATTGGTCTTTGCTTAAATGTCTAAAAAACGCTTTTTTCTTGTATCAATTATTTAACATTTTTCAGGAACGTTTAATAAATAATGCGGCAAAACCAATCAGGATTAGAAACTAATATCTACAAGTTTAGTGCTATTTTAATATGCAAATATTGCTTTAAAAAACGAAAAAGTATATTAAATGAATTACAGTTTAAACACTATATCAATTATTAACATAAAAATTAATATTGCGAGTAAAACATTTACTCAGTTTTTATACTAAAATGATCATATGTACAGGAAAGAAAATAAATTTTTCCTTTTTGGATTTCGTTTTTATTATTAGGACTCTAAGATCTAAAATCAATCGGATAACCCATTTCTGAGCTATGCCACGCACAGAGAGAACTACAGACCGACAGCAATAGGAGAACATGATTTTCGGTCTAGTCTAGTCTAGGAAAACTAAATCGCAACATCTTTAAAAATCGAGGGTTATCTTTTCACGATTACAATATTTTTCTCTTACGAAGGAAGAAAACACATGCAATTCTCGTCACGACGTGGAAATATAAAAAACAATACGTTTACACATGTCTCAAGAAACTTCCCATAGAACCTCGTGCAGTCTTTGACTCAAGTAATCATTCTACGTTACCGCTATTTAAAGACAAGGATGCTTTGCTTTTTGTATAATGTTTTTGTTATATTTTAGATACTTTTTAAATTTTTGAATGGTTAGTTTCGCTTTAATATGAAACCTAAGAAAAATGTTCTTAATTAGGTTAAATTAATAATAATTATTTTTACTAAATGTCTCCAAAGAGCTATACAAAATATAATTCATTATTATTTTGCTTATTGATATTGCGTAAGTTTGATACTTTTATATATAACAGGTAACTGGTAAATGGTTCTATAGGGATATCTGAACAGTGAAGGATGATAAGTTGCGGAAATACAAAATAGAGATATTTAGGCATATGACATATATATATATATATATATATATATATATATATATATATATATATATATGTATATATCTATATACATATATATATATATATATATATATGTATATATCTATATATATATATATATATATATATATATATATATATATATATATATATATATATATATATATATATATATATATATATATATATATATATATATATATATATATATATATATATATATATATATATATATATATATATAGTCAATGTTTTAGTAGCAATATTATTTTTTATGTTAATAATTGATTTACTGTTTAAATTGTAAGTCATTTAATATTCTTTTTTGTTTTTTAAAGCAATATTTGCATATTAAAATAGCATTAAACTTATAGATATTAGTTTCTAATCCTGATTGCTTTTGCCGCATTATTTATTAAACGTTCCTAAAAATGGTAAATAATTGATACAAGAAAAAAGCGTCTTTTACACATTTAAGCAAAGAATAATTATATATATATATATATATATATATATATATATATATATATATATATATATATATATATATATATATATATATATATAGATTTTCTTTAAAGCACTAGATATTACCTTAAGTTCGTTTTGTCTCGTCTGTGTATATATGGCAACATAATCATGCAGAGCTCGAAAAATTTCTGACTCACGTAAATTCAATCCACCCCAGAATACAATTTACTCTAGAGTTAGAGGAAAACAACAAACTACCATTTTTAGACGTTTTGGTCACAAAACTACATAACGGACATTTCGAATACACTGTGTATAGAAAACCAACACATACAGACAGATATTTAAATGCAAAATCACATCATCATCCAGCACAAATTATGGCAAATATCTATATCTAGATCCGTGCGACTAACTGAAACACAGACGAGACAAAACGAACTTAAGGTAATATCTAGTGCTTTAAAGAAAAATGGCTACACAAATCGCACCATAGAGAAATATAATGCACAGGTTTCCCGAACAACGAACAACAAAAAATATGAACCGGGAAAGCAATAGTCTTACCATATGTAAAAGGCATAACAGATAGAATCGGAAGAATTCTAAGGAAACACAACATACAAACAATACACAAGCCACAAACAACTATAGGTAAACTACTCGGAAACCCAAAAGATAAAATCAAACTGGAAAATATATTCCGTGCCAGGACTGTGAAAAGTTGTACGTAGGGCAAACTAACAGGCGAATATATATAAATCAGCATATATAGCTTTATATATATATATATATATATATATATATCGACAAATCTAAAATATATACAACAGCATATCCGGAAAACATAAATAACGACCAACGCCTGCGCAGATATATATATATATATATATATTTGGCGAAACGTATATATATATATATATATATATATATATATATATATATACATATATATATATATATATATATATATATATATATATATATATATATATATATATATATATATATATATATATATATATATATATATATATATATATATTCATTTGAGATATATATATATCATAATATATATAAAGACAATATACTTAAAGAAGAGACTGAAAATATAGTACAAAAATCGGTAAAATTCCTTTATTCGTAACTTCTCTCGTTATATATATATATATATTTTTATATATATATATATATATATATATTTTAAAATAAATGGAATACGTAGTTTTCCTGATTTTTTTAACCATTAGACCCCTATTTTGTTTTTCGTCATGTTGAATTCGTACCAAAATTTTACCAGTTTAGCCCTATATCACATCTAGCTTTTGTGCAAAATTTGAGTCAATTGAATATGAAGTTTTTTTTCATTAATTTTTTAAACAAGTTATTTGGCCGCCTTTTTGTTCTGCCATCTCTTCATGTCATACTTTTGTACAAAATTTTAAATCAATCTAATAAATAGTTTTTCTCAGGCTGATTTTTAAATACTTTATTAGGCCGCAATTTTGTTTTGCCACCTTGGATTTTTAACAAAATGTTACCACCATTCCTATTCAACACTTGATTTTTGTGCGAAATTTGAGGTAAATTGGATTGTTAATTTTTTGTTATTAATTTTCACTACAACGAAGTTTTATTCCGCCATAGTGGATTTTTACTAAAATGTTACCAAATCATTCAATTCAATTTTATAAGTCGTGGATTGACAGATAGACCGACTGAACTGAGAAACGCATGTTTTTTGGTATCTAGGGACCCTAAAACGTGAAGATCTGTAAAATCCTGGGGTTTTACATGATAACAGTTTATTTGGTCGCCATTTTATTCCACCAACCTGAGTTCGTACCACAGTTTTACCAATTAATTTTTGCGCAGAATTTGAAATCAATCTAATAAGTAATTTTTTCAGGCTAATTTTAGTTTCCCCATCTTAAATTCATTCCAAAATTTTACCAGTTCATTCTTACGTAATACTTGCTTTTTGTGCACAATTTCAGATAAATTGGATAAGTAGTCTTTTTGTAATAGTTCTTTACCCTAGGCCAGCCACATACAACTATAGGTAAACTACTTGGAAACCCAAAAGATAAAATCAAACTTGAAAACCACAGTATACAGTATTCCGTGCCAGGACTGTGAAAAGCTGAATGTGGGGCAAACTAACAGGCGAATATCAGCAAGAGTGGAAGAGCATAAACTCACCATCAGAAATAAACAAACAACCTCAGCTTTATTCCTACATCATCAGGAAACCGGCCATAAAATAAATTTCGATGGGTGCAGGGAGATTGCCAATATAGAACATTATAAGACCAGAATAATCCGAAAAGCCATTGAAATAGAAAAACAAGGTGATTTGAATAAAAGGCACGAATCATTAAAACTACCAACAGTATGGAAGACAATAATCAACAAATCTAAAATCGCAAAAACTCAAGCGCAATTAGCACAACAATAGCACGCATATATAACCTTCGGTTGGGGGTATAAAAGGAAGCGTCGCCGTGTTAGTGACTTCAGTCTTATTCGGACGCAAAATTTGCGATAAAAATTACATAATTGACAAAAAATTGATTGTTAAAACTTTGGTATGAATCGTGAAGGATAAAAACATATATATATATATATATATATATATATATATATATAATCATATATATATATATATATATATATATATATATATATTTTAGATTTTTTTTCACGGATGGCAATGTGTTTAAAAGTGGTGTGTGATATAGAACTGAATTGAAAAAAAATTGGTAAGAATTCAAGACGACAGAACAAAATGGAGCTCAATAAAATGTAATCGTAAAAAATCACCCCGTCATGTTTTCAGACGGTCACGTATATCGCTTGAGGCTAAAAAATTAGTTTCCTTAGTTCGTTGGTATGACTGTCGGTTTGTCTGATTGTCTAATTACGGCATAGCTAAAAAAATTTACTGGATCAACTTAAAATTTTGATAAAAAATTGATATTCATATGGAGATAACATGGTAACGTTTTGGTAAAAATCCAATGTAGCGGAACAAAATGGCGACTTTGTAGAATGTTAAAAAAAATGTATTTTATTATAAACTACTCATCCTATTTACCTCAAATTCTGCACAAAAATGAACTGTAATAGAAATAAACTAGTAAAAGGTTGGTATGAATGGTAGGTGGCGAAAGAAAATAACAACCTAATGTAAAAAAAAGTAGATTTGAAAAACTGCTTATTCGATTAATCTGTCACGTTTCACGCCAAAAAAACACATTTTCTCAATTCCGTTTGACTATCTGTCTGTTTCTCTACCTTTTCGTGGCTATTTATACGACTGACTTCAAATTTTGGTCAAAATTAAGGATTATATGGGGTTGACATTTTAGTAAAAATCCCATATGGTAACACAAAATGCCGGCCTAATTGAATGTTAAAAAATATATTACTAAAAACTAGTTATCTTATTTACCTCAAATTTTGCACAAAAATCAAGCATGTCATAAGAATAAACAAATCAAATGTAACATGGTAAAATTTTGGTACGAATCCAACATAGCGAAACAAAATGGCGGCCTAATAAAATGTTTAAAAAATTAGCCTGAAGAAACTGCTTATTCAATTACTTTTAAATAATGGACAAGAATTAAGTTTGATGTACAAATGAAATGATAAAATTTTGGTATGAATTCAAGATGGCGGAACAAAATGGAGGTCTTATAAAATTTTGACAATCAGTGTAATGAACTATTTATTCGAATAATTTCAGATAAAATTATGTATGATGTAGAAATGAATTTGTAAAAATTTGCAAATAATTTAAGATGATTGAAAAAAAGAAGGCCCATTAAAACGTAATCGTAGAAAAAATCGCCCTCCGAAATGTTTTCAGACCTTCTCGTATATCTCTATATTTTCTTAATACCGTCGGAGTGTCAGTTTGTCTGATTGCCTTATTTAAGGCATATCTAAAAAACTACTTACTGGTCATATGGGAATGACCTGGTAACGTTTTGGTAAAAATCCAATGTAGCGGAAAAATTGGCCACTTTGTAGAATGTTAAAAAATTGAATTCTAAACTGCTTATCCTATTTGCCCCAAATTTTGCGCAAAAATGAAGTGTTATTGAACTGAATTGAAGAAAGTTTGGTATGAATCGAAGAGCGCGAAACAAAATTGCGACCTACTAAAAAAAAATGTTAAAAAACACTTATTCGATTAATTTGTCACGTTTCACGCCAAAAAACGCCGGTAAAAATTCAATAAGGTGTAACAAAATGGCGGCCTACCTGAATGTTAAAAATATATTACTAAAAAACTACTTATCCTTATCCAAATTTTGTATGAAAATCAAATATGACATGGTGAAATTTTGATGCCAATCCAAAACGGCGCCCTAATAAATAAATAAACTACTTATTCGATTACTTTCAATTACCGGACAAACATCAGGTGAGATATAAAAGTGAACTAATAAAATTTTGGTATGAATTTAAGATCGCGGCCTCATAAAATGCTTCAAAAATTATCGCAAAAAAACTTATGCCAAAGATTTCAAATTTTGCCCAAAAATAAAGTATGAAGTAAATACTGGTAACAATTTAATACGGTGAAACAACACGGCGGCTTACTATTAAAATATAAAAAAATCACACACACACACACACGCGTTAGTCTTTTATAAAATGTACTGATAACGAAATCGACATTTCTAGTAAATTTAATATTATTAACAAAGGGAGAAATAGTTAATTATTTTCTTAAGAACATGTTCATGCTGTTTGGTTCGTTATTTTTTAGCGAAAGCTAACTTGAATCTATACAGGTATAGTAGTATCTAATAATTTTTAGTTGTTCTTGATAAAACATAGAACATACCACGTCTCTAAACTTTTAACATAGACGAGTATAACACTAAAATAATCTGCAAGGAACAAAGCCAAATTTGTAAAATCCCAGCTGGTCAGCTAAAGTGGTACGCTGAGTCAGACATTTCTACTAATTAAGGGCCGGGTAATTAAGATGGGGCTGACCGGCCTTTATAAACGAAGTCTGACTACTTTCAACACACTTTTAAGGGTACACAAGTTAAAAGGGCAAATAGCTTAAACACTATAATAGAATTTTTTGTGAGACTGTATATAGTTAGCTTTAATCGTTACCTATATTAACTTAAACTTTATTTAACTTGAATATATGTACTACAATATCGTTTGCAAAGTATTTCTGTTTCTGCAAAATTAAATTAAATATTCCAATTTAACCGCAAATATGAAACGGCGCCTTGGATTGTTGTTGGTATTCCGTGTTCGAATATTGGCCCCAAAAGAATTTGAAAGCACATCGTTTGTACGCGAGACGTTCTGTGCCTTATTTTGTTGGCTCGGGTAAATTCAACTGGAATTTTTAAAAATGAAATGTACAACATTTTTAAAATGCATCGAACTGAAAATCTTTGCGCGTGTGCAGAATATGTTTATCGATATTCAGTTTATTGTTCAAGTAAGTGCCCTGAAAAGTCATGGAACCACTCTTTTCCTGTGAACATAATGTGAGGCATACTGATTTAAAAATCATTAAGATATACTGAACAAATCGGTAAATTTCCTTTACCCGGAACTTAACTCATTATGAATATTTCCTTTTATTAGTTTATTTATACTGTCATTTCAAATACTTTTATATGACGTCA
>JAUTXW010001615.1:0-62500 GCA_030620095.1 Kuschelorhynchus macadamiae
GTTAATGATCTTTTTCAAGCTGATTTGGTTGAAATGTTACCCTATGCCAAATTTAATAAGGGATTTAAATATATCTTGATTACCATAAATGTATTTTCTAAGTATGTTTGGGCCGAACCGTTAAAATCTAAATCTGGAAAAGACGTAACAGCGGCAATGAAAAAAATATTAATCAGTGCAAAAACTCCACCAAAAAACTTGCAAACGGATAGAGGAAGAGAGTTTTTCAATGTAAATTTTCAAAATTTGATGCAACAATTTCGAATTAACCATTATAGCACGTTTTCCAATTTGAAAGCGAGTATAGTAGAAAGAGTGAACAGGACTTTAAAGAATAATATGTGGAAAATATTTAGCATTCAAGGAAATTACAAATGGTTTAATATATTAGCGGATATTGTAAAAGATTATAACAATACAAAACATTCTTCAATAGGAATGAAGCCAAAACAAGTAAATAAAACAAATGAAAATAGAATCTTGAAATCTGCATTTACTCATGCTAAAACGTTAGATATAAAATCTCCAAAGTTTAAAGTGGGTGATCACGTACGAATAAGCAAGCATCGAGAGGCATTTTCAAAAGGTTACACACCAAATTGGTCAAATGAGATATTCCACATTAAAGAAGTTAAGATGACAAACCCTTGGACATATTTAATTCAAGACGAAGATAATCAGGACATTCTGGGTGGTTTTTATGAGCAAGAATTACTAAAAAGTAAAGCATACCGATGTGTATCTTATTGAGAAGATTTTGAGAAGGAAAGGAAACAAAGTTTATGTGAAATGGTTAGGACTTGATAAAAAATATAATACATGGATTGATAAAAAAAATATTGTTTAATTAAATTGAAATTAAATTTTAGTTAAATTTGTTTTATTTCTGTTCCTCACTTTATGCTTTAGCTGATACAAATTACAAAGTCTTAATGTGCTAATTAATTTCAAATAAAATTCACATTTACTAAACTAAAATTTTATTAAGTAAAACATCAAATACAATTTTTATTAAAACGTGTCAAATATATTTTATTTCTATGTTCCTCAGATAATATCGAATCTAGAATAAGTTTACAATCATTTATTCTTTTTTCAAAACGGAGTCTATCTAAGTACCACATCTGAAAGTTACTCCTACGGGCTTGTCTGTAAGCAAAGCTCCACTTCACTAACACATGCACCTTATTGTTCTCTTCCAGAAAAGATATTGTTTTCTTCGTAATATTTTCTTTTTGATCCATTTTCATTGTTTTCTTCGTAATATTTTCGTTTTGTTCCATTTTGCTTCAATTTGTTTTCCATTTGTTCAGGATATAAAGCAAGTAATTCCATCATAGTTGAAACATTTTCACTGTTAGGATTTTCTGTTGGACTTATTATATTATAAACATGCGTACACAAGTCGCCACAATCAGATGAAATATTATTTTGAAATATTTTGAAATATGTATTGAATTCTTGCCTTTTAAGTATAGATAATCTATAATCAATAATTTCCTTTAATCGCCACAAATTGTCCAAAGACTCTTGTCCTAAGTATATGAAGTGTGGGCCTTTTGTAATTTGTAGAACAGGGGTATCATTTATTTTCTGAACCTGCAGATGAATGTTGTTTATATTCACACTGGTTTGATCAACTTGAGGAAAGTAGAAATTGTTTACAATAATTCCTTGATGAACACAAATGTCTTTCCAATTTTCTTCGGTTAGTGCGATTGAAAATCCAGTTTTTCCACCAATTACAATTTTTGGAGAAAAATCATTTAAACTAATGCCAACAAGAACAAATTTTGACAAAGAATTATTTAAAAAATAAATTTTTGAATTAAGAAGCGTTTCCAAAGGTTTATGAACCACGGCGTTGTTCATAATGACTAAACGAGACTGAAACATATTGTGTTATTCTTGTACTTAAATATTCTCATCCCCACTTTCTTTAAAGTTTCGTTTAAAATGGATTAATGAAAAAATAGATTTCCAGTTTGAAATTTATAATAAAGATAAATAATTAAAATGGTAATGTATAAAAATAATGCAAAGTTTAATGTAACACTAATGATGGAAAAGTAATAATTTTTGAATCCGTCATAATAATTGGTACAGTTGGGGGTTAAAATTTGTAACTGATTATTTTTAAACTCTAACCTTTCTATCCAATTTGTATCAAAAATAGATCGATTTGGATAATGATACAAAATTTTAAAAAATTTACTTGCATTTTCATTTCCATTTATTCGTTCCATCCAACTAATTGTACTATTGTTAATTAATCCAATTTTCATAAATTTACAATATTTACTTAGAGTGACGTCTGTTTTATTAGAAAAACATATTTCACACTGTGTTACGCCAGGGGGATGATGAACATAAAAAACATTTTGGAAAATAAAATAAAGAAGAATAAATTGAGATCTACTGATAGTCATTAAAACAAATTAATAATAATATTCCAAATTTATTAACATTAAGCAGATACTTTCACCACGAAAGCAAAAGCAGTTGTAAAAAAATAACAATAAAATACTTAATTTAAATATATGTAAAAGTTCATAAATAAGGATATTAATAATACTATATAAAATGTGTAGCTTGAAGACTTATTTTGAATGGTTACAATTATTCGATTCCTATTTTTCCATAAACAGTTATTTAAATCACAATTCCTAGCAAATTTCTTATGCTCCACAATAGGATCATCATAACTTAACCAATCAAAAATTTCAATACCACAATAAAAACATTTACAAATATCATTGATTGAAGTATAGTAAAAGCCAGCTCCAGCTAACACTTCTGGTCTCAATTTTCCTTTCCATTTTTTAAAAGTGGAAAGTCGTTTTTCATATGTTTTAAAATAACTGTTATCAATTTCTTTGTCAAAAGTTTCTAAGCACATTTTGTGAAAGACTTATGAAGACTAACTTTGGTTTCAAAAACAACAAATTTAAATACCTTATAATATCTACATAAATATATCTAAATCTTCATGTTCTGCATTCCATTGATACAAAGCAATATCTTGGTGTCCCCAAGCTAATGTATTAAAACTATAGGGAATTTTATACCGCTTATCATCTTCGGAACTCAAAGCCAATTTATTAATTAACTCTGTAAAAATTGTATGTTGTCTAGATCGAAAAACATACATTGAACAAAAGGTTTTAGAATGATTTTCAACAACATCTTTATAATGAATAAAATCCAACTGCTTTTTAATTGCACTTTTTTTAACACCTTTTGCTTTTTTTGTTAAACTGTTTTCCGTTTTAATACAATATGCTTTTGCTCCAGTACCAAAGAAAGTAGTAATGGGTTCACCAGCATATTCATCTTTGAATTTTCCTATAACTGACTTTGTAATAGGCATTTCATGAATATTATTAAATTCATAATTAGATGTGTCAAATTTGTGAATATTTTTTATCATGTCAGAATAAATATTTGGAGTTGTGACTTCTAAAATGAACGAATCGGTATCGGTGTATAAAAGTGAAATATTTTCCTGATAAAGAGGTTTTAAAAAATTATAAAAGAAATCATACATGACAGTTTTAGATATATCTAATATTGAGAAGCCTACATATATTGGTTTATTGTAAGTAACTTGAATCTTTTGCATTTGAATAGCTACCAAGTTTTCAGAAAATATTGTTAAGTCCTTGAAATATGGTTTTGCAATTAAATTCTCAGCACCATCTTTTCTTCTATTTTTTTCCCACTCTGTAACAAGTCTTACGTCAATTCTCCTATCAACATTTTCCATAGTCTTGCCATAAATACTATTATTTGCCAACTTGTAAGTATTACGATCAAATTCATTCTTTGAATCATTTCTTAATCTTGAATTCAAGTCTATATATTTTTTCAACCAATCAGATTGAGAAAACTGTAAAACTCTATGAACTTTAGTTAACTTGAGTCCATGTTCCAAACATTGTTTTAATAATTGATAGTGAATAACATATTTTGATTTATCATTTAAATTGGGTATTAATTTTATGCATTTAGAATTTGGCGGTTTAAAGTTTTCTGGACAAAACGGAAAATCGTTATGATAGGAATGTAGACTTGTAGGATATTCTAAATCAACTTCTAAAACATATCCCTTATTAGATTTTTTAGAAATATTCATAATATTTAAATCATTGATTTCTTTATCTGTTAACCAAACAAAATCTCCCGTTGGAATGTGCTGTGACATTGCATAACCATACAAATTTGTTGCATCATAATAAATTATGTATTTAGTTGGCTTTAAAGGATCAAAATTTAAAAGAAATGGATTATTAGCTTCAGATTTTCTACAAATGCAAGAGCTCACACCACCGCGAACGCTTTTTTTGAAAAAGTGTATCATATCTGGATCAGTTAACAATTCTAACTCTATTCCAGTATAACGCAAACACGCCTCCCAAGATAAACCTGGAAAAGTGTAAAAATGAGCTGGATCGAGCTTATATGTGGATAAACAAGTGCTTCTAAAATTTTCAAAAATATCTGCCAAAAGTAAAGTATCAGAGAGTAAGTAAACGTCGGAGTATTGACCAAGAGATTCACATTTAAACAATTGCCAAACCTTTACAGCTCTTTGGTATTCTGCATCACTGATGTGCTCATCCGTTAAAGTATTATAAAATTGGTCTTTTTGAGGTAAAGTTGTTTCTTCTAATTTTAAATAATCATCAATATAATTGTAAGGAAATACACCTTTTGCCGAATAAGTTTAAATCTTTCTTCATCATTGAAAATTTTTTTTATTTCCTTACATTGTTCATCTTTTAAGCTTTCAGAGAGTTTTGATAAAGAATGGGATAGAAATTGAAAAGAATCAATAAACCTTAATGATATATTTTTTTTCTTAGCCTTTTGTGTCTTTTTATCAAAATAGTTATCCACATGAATAAGCTTTTCAAATGAAATATATTTTTCCTTGTTTTGTGCGATAACTGTTAGTTGTTCTTTGTTTAAGCATAATTTTTTAAGAAATAGATGAGAATCATAATTACGCAAATTATGCAATATAACTGGAATAAAGTTAGGTATTCTGTAATTTATGTTGCAGAGTGAATGAGCTGGACCTCTATAAAGACCGGTTATATGACAATGATCTGCAACCCTGTCATTTAAAAGAGGTTTATTACAAATATGACAAACTGTTTCATAGTTATGATAAATTTTGTCCAGTTCGTTCAAAGGAATCATCTTTTTAGGAGTCTTTAAATATTTATTGTATATGTTATACACATCTCTTTCTAAAGAATTTATAAATAATGTATCACAATTTTGACCTCTATATTTTTCAAATTTAGAATAATTATCGTCGAATGAACATTTAATGTAATAGGCAAATGAATGTGGAATATGTTCATATTGTTTTAAGGTGTATGAAGTATTAGGATTTTTATCAACATTGTCATTATTTAAAGGCTTTAAAATGCATTCAAAATCTGCATACACCACGAAAGGAACTTTCATTTGTTTATGATAATTTACAAATTTCAAAATATTATCATATGAATAGTTTCCAAACTTATCTTTTATTAATTCTTTAGAAGGTAGGTTAATTCGTAAATGATCACAATCATAGCTATTGTGTTGTAATAAATTTTCTTCTGTAGGGAAATATTGTAAACAACCATCGCAAATATATTTTTTTCCGTGATGTTTAGAAATTTGTGCAGAAACTAGTTTTGATAAATCTTTAATATAGCAATAATGAAAAGTTTTTTCATCATCATCACTTATTAACAATAAATTGACATGTTGATTTTTTTATTCGATGAATAATAAAGTGGACCAATTACTTCATACCCCTTTTTAGGATTTATAATTTCTAATCCATATACATTAATAGAAATGTTATTTTTTTCTTCAAAAATCTTAATGTTCTTTAGCAACATTGGAAATTCTATACCTGACATATCCAAAACAGAAGAGTAGTGTGGGTAGGATGAAGTTTCAAAATCTAATCCGCTTGGTTGGTGAAGAGCAGACACAACTGCCCAGGCGAAGCAAAAGTTGTCATCATTCCTAATGTTGATCACAGCTTGACGTCTCTTGATCTCTTGAGGAAGTTCGATAAAAGATGAGGCTCTCAGCGGATTGTGCTTGTTAACATTAATTTCCAAATGAAGTAAATTCATCAAAGCCCATCCTGCAACGTAAAAATTAAAAAATTACTTTTTTTGTTGCTGTTGTAAAATCGAAAATAAATTCTTTACCTGAATCTCTTTCTGCAAATTCGTCAGCTTTCTGGTCAATAATGGTGCAGATTTGCTCTAACAGTTCTTTTTTCTGATATCCCTGGCAAATGACTTGGAACGGCGCATTAAAAGATTTGACATCATAGCTGTCGCTGCTGGGGTTAAAATAGAAACCGAACAGTTCCATATTTAGCTTGATACATTTATGTTTCTGCAGTTCTTGATCTATTAGATGTGCAATTTTGTATTCCAAATGTTGAAAATACTCTTTCACATTTATGAAGTTTTGGTGTGAGGAAATCCTATAAGATATTATTCGTTCCCTGAATGCTGACTTGATAATTTCAACACCTTCCTCCAAGCCTATTTTGGAATTGTTCTTGTGCACACTAGATCGAAGATGTCCACCCCATAGACTTTGGTTTATATTTTTCTTGCATTCTTTACAATATTTTACAATATTTGTAGAATCTATAAATTAAGAAAAAAATATTTTACAAAATATAACATGAAAAATAAAATGTTCTTACCTTTAACAAGCTTTGGTTTTTTCAACCAACTGTTGAGTTTTGTGGAATTTCCGTTAACATGTTTTTTATTATGTCGCAATAAATTATCCTTTCTAGTGAAGACTTTATTACATGTTACACACTTATGCATTTCTGAAGTTTTCTGGATAATAATAATAATAAAATTAATATTGTGCATTTCTATTTAGTTATAGTCAAATTTTGAAAAAAGCAATTGCATTTTTGAAGTTCTTTGTATAATAATAAAATTAATATTGTGCATTTTTATTTAGTTATAGTCAAATTTTGAAAAAAGCAATAGAAATTAATTGACTTTATGAATCCATTTCTTCAAATGAGTCAACTAATTTGTCAAAGGCCTGTTTAACATAATTCACCGTACTTTCGTCTCCCTTTTTAATTGTGATCAAATTAGTTAAATTTTGAATAGCGAAACCCAGACACTTAAGGTTTGCTATTTGTTTTTTATTTTTTTTATTAATTTTAAAATTTTTTTTAATGATAAATGATGGTTTCGAAATTGAATTTTGTTCAACTGGTGAATTATTAGGAGAAATATCCGAAGTTAAATTTGCATCAATTTGTTTTTCTTGCGGATCAGAATTTACAATAGCAAATGGTGAATTAATAGAAGATATAGCCGAACTTAAATTTTGATCAATTTGTTTTTCTTGCGAATCAGAATTTACAATATCATATGGTGAATTAGTAGGACAAATAGCCAAACTTAAATTTTGATCAATTTGTTCTTCTTCCGAATCAGAATTTTCACTAAACAAAAAGGGAGAGCAAATTGGTCTCGGAGAATTAATTGGCGATTTTAATGTTAAATAATTTGTATTAGATTTTTGAAAACAAACAATATCCTCATCGCTAGAATTTTGAGTTTCGTCAATGTCATTCAGTTCTTCAAGAGTTTGTTTAGTTTTTGTTGTAATTAAGTCCGATTTGTTGTCAATAATGTCATTAAGATCGTCAAGAGTTTCTTGTTGACTAGCTGTAAATAAATATTTTTCGTTGTTCTGTTTGTTGGCATTATTTTGAACTTGGCTATTATAAATAATTTCATTCAAGTCCTGAATAGTTTGTTGTTGACTAGTTGTAAATACGTCTGTTTCATTGTTTTGTTGGTTTGCAAAATTCTGCATTTGAGTACATGTGTATAAGTCAAAGTCATTGTCAATAATTTTGCTACTCGATGCCAAAAAATTGTCCATTATGAAAAAAAATCGTAATAACAAATAAAATGCCACAAATGTACATAAAAATGTCACCAATATATATAAGAATTAAATCTTGCCAAATAAAAATGTTAGAAATAAAAATAAAAATTGAAAAATTACCAAATAAACACAATGTAAACACCAGAAAACTCGCGAGCTCTGCACAGTGTGAATGCAGAAATCAATTGCATTCGTCTCTTCGCTGAGGCGATTTTATATGCAAAAGTTAATCACATGTGTCCTACTTAAAGTTGAACGACAATCTCTAAAAACCACTTTCCCAAGCCGATCAACTACCTTACCCCCCTCCCCCCTCCCCCCTTCCCCCGGACCCCTTAATTTCCGAGACTCAAATCCCGGCTCCCCAATTTCGGGCTACCCTCTTCAGGTTAAGTTAAGTTAGGTTAGGTTATGTTAGGTTAGGTTAGGTTAGGTTAGGTTAGGTTAGGTTAGGTTAGGTTAGGTTAGGTTAGGTTAGATTAAAAAAGAAGAAAAGAAAAAAGGAGAAGGAAAGAAAAAGAAGAAGGAAGGAAAAAGGAGAAGGAAGGAAAAAGGAGAAGGAAGGAAAACGGAGAAACATATAAAAAAGAGAAAGAAGGAAGGGAGAGAAAGAAGATAAGGTGAGGGTGAGGGGGGTTTAAGGGGGGCGAAGCCCCCCCCCCCCCCCCCCCCCGAGGCAACTGACGGGGAAAGGGACAGTGAAAAAAAAAAAAAAAAAAAAAAACTTATGTATTGCAGGTAGTAAAAGTGGTGGTTGATGGGATATATACTTAAGAACATCCACTCGACGATCATACAGTAACATTCGCTGTAATATCAGTTGTCGCTATTATTTTAACGTATAACCAAATTTTTTATCAAATAAATCGATCTAAATCCAAAGTTCCTAACAATGGCAGAAAATATGAATGGAAACGCTGTCCAAATTGAAGAAAATAATATGGAGATCGCCGCTCAAATTGAAGAAAGAGAAGAGATTTTTAATAACTTGGAAGGCGATTCCATCACTTATAAACATTCATTTTTGGACAAGTCATCTAGGCTTGTTAGAAGATCATTCTTATGTAACATCGATATTAATTATATTGAAGAGGAGGAAGAGGAAGAGATGGAGGAAGATGATCAGGAAATTGACGAAGGAGTGGATATGGATGGACAATTACTAAATTTAGGAACCGAGGGTGACGTAAAAGTAAGCAAGTTTAGGGCTAGTGAATTATTTAATAATTTTGAAGAAAAAGATGTATGTGTTATACAAAGCTACTCTAAAATTGAAAGTCGAAGACTAGGAACATTTGCTATTTGCCTTCCTTGTAGTGCAATTCACAGGAGATATTTACGGAGAGGGGAATCCGATCACGTGAGCTGCCACTACAAAAGAGCCTATGTTGTTAGTGCTTCTGATTTACATTGTGCTATTTGTAGGATACATCTTTTTATACTAATTCCTGAACATGCTTGCTTTTACTGCAACAAAAATGAAAAAAAAGAAATAGAAAATTATATTGTTAAATATTAATATTAAACATAGTTTGTAAATGTGATGGGTAGATTAGTTTAACAATATTAATTTTAAATATAGGTTAGGTTAGGTTTAATATTAAACATAGTTTGTAAATGTGATGGGTAGATTAGTTTAACAATATTAATTTTAAATATAGGTTATAAACGTAATGGATAGATAATGTCAAAAATATTAATTTTAAACTTAAATTGTAAAGATAATAAGAATACGTCAAGAATATTAATTTAAAAATGTCAAATGTTACTATAAGCGGTTATATATTTTCAGTGCTATATGCAAAATACTTCTTTTTATTCTAACATCTGACACTGTATTTGTAAATGAAATAGTTAATCATATGTAAAAAAAGTGTCGATTATGTCTACTGCCACTAGAAGCACTCATATATTAGCATAACATTTTGTTAACGCTTGTTTCTGTATTCAATTGAGTTTTCTCTTACTTGATGCAAATTATATTAATATTATTAGTATAATTAAAAAGTAGTAGATTAGGCTATGCCGGTCCGACAATCAAAACCGTCATTTTTACATGTAAATTCCCATAAGAAAATTTAAGATTCGATCTGCAAAAGTGGTGCCATTTTAGGGCGTGGCACTTTTTGTGTCAACCCATAACAATTGTTTTGTTATGTAATGTGAAAATTAGTATGTATTAAAAAACTTGTTAGATCATTGTTGTCGTTTCAATATAGGAAAAGGAAAAAATGTGTGTCAATTATTATATATATATTTACATTTACTTTTTTTACAAAATTATTTGTTACCAGAGTTTTCACAAACACAAATTATAAAAAAAATATTATCCTCTTTTTAAAATTACAACAAAATGATGTCTAATTACATCTTTGAAGATTTGTACCAAATAGTAATATCTAGTGCGACATACAGGACAATTGTTTACCATTATAGAACAACAATTTTCATCATTCCATCTTAAAATACATTTTAAACAAAAAATGTGGGAACATGTATTTGGTCTACATGAATCATAATATTCGATTATTTCAAAACAAATAGCACAAAACACTTTTTTCTCTTCACTCTCAGTTTTGTTCAAATTTTTTAAAACAATCCCATTATTTTCTTCTCGAACTAATGGTATATTTTCTTCTTGAACTCCTGGTATAATTTCTTCGAGGCTCTGAAGCGGAATGGATCGATTTCTTTCTCCAACTGATTCACTCATTTTATTTTAATATTATTATTAATAGATTTATTCAACAGATTTTTTTCTTTTAACAGTCACTCGTACCTTAACATACTAAAATGATCTTGATGCACCTATTTATAAGACTTAAGAATGCAAAATCAAATGTGGGAGAACAAAGAGAAAAAATTAAAAATATGATGCGAATGAGAATAAAAGGGGAGGAAGTTAAGAATGAGGGACATGAGAGAGAGGAAGAGGAGGAGGAGGAGGCGCTCCCATATTATAACTACTGAGGTGACATTAGAAGAACATTAATTTTTTAAATTTTAAATATTTAATAAGTAAGTTTTATTTACTTTATCTTGGGACATTGCGAAACTAGGAGCTTTAGTTGACCTAACTACGGTGCGGCAATGTGAGTTTGTAAAAAAATGGCCGTTTACGTTTGGAATTTTATTTTAATCACTAAGTAAACAGCAAGATTTCCTTTTCCAGGAGACATGTCTAATGGAAGATACCTTACTCACTTATTTTGGGTCACATGACGTATTGACCAATCCGGTTCAGTATAATAGAACGTTTATTTCGTCGGGGGTCATGTGAGAATCTTCAGAAGCAAAACGATACAAAAAAGACTCTGAGGTAATTTTTTTGCCGATTACAATAGTTTTCCCTATCAGAGCATTAAAATAATTATAGAATATACCTATACTATATTAAAATAGTCGAAGGGCGTCTCACGCTCAAAACATCGTTCTGCGATTTCGAAAATCACTAGATTTTGGATGAAATCTGGGGAAATAATAAAGTTTCAGATGATTTCGCGCCTTTTTTTAATTTTCACTTGAGTTATGCCAATTTTTTATATAAGTGATGTCAGGTAAAGGAATTTAAATGATGATTCTTTGGGTATTAAAAGTAAAAATGTGTCCTTAAACATGTTCTAAACTGGTTAGAATTTAAAATTTAGGATATTGAAAATTAAAAAAAAACTTTTATTTTTTAAATTTTAGCTATTAACATGGAAAAACAATATGAAAATTAGCTATTCTATTCGTATCTAATAGCGTTCGCTTGCGAGGAAAGTATTCTAAACTCATGGACAAAATTATCGAATATTTTTTGTAATCATTATTTTTTCAAAATAAATTTTAAATAATCGCCGTAAACGTACATGAGCTGAATATTAGGATCTAGTAGGCTGATTACTCGCTTGTTTTAACATATTTTGACGTTTAATTAACATTAATGGCGCATGTCATTTTCTTTTGTGCATTTTATCAAAAACAAATAATAACATATTTTGTGAATTAAGCTTGAACTTAAGTTACTGTAGGTTAATTAACTAAGTAATAGCAAAAAGTGTTTCTGTTTGTTGCTAAAAAACATCAGTATGCCACCAGTTAGACACTGCACTGAAGTTGAAGCGGTGCAAATTGTAACTCTATATAACGAAGGATATAAACAGAAGGATATCGCACGACGTCTAAGGAGAGGTCAATCTACAGTATCGAATATTTTAAAAAGGTATGAAGAGACTGGAAATTACGTACGTAGACCTGGTCAAGGGTGCAAGAGATGTACAACAGCAATTGATGATCGATTTTTGATACTTAATTCTACACGAAATCGCACATTGACATCGTCGCATCTCAAAAATGAATTACTTAATGTAAGACAAGTTAATGTAAGTTTAAAAACAGTTAGGCGAAGATTAAAAGAAGCAAGTTTGAAGCCTAGACGGCCCGCCAAAGTTCCACGTCTTCTCCAAAATAACAAAGTTCAACGATTAGAATTTGCTAGAAGGCATATTCAGTCGGATAACGAAATATGGAAGAATGTTCTCTTTACGGATGAGACCAGAATACAATTATGGAAGCCCGATGGTCGAAACCACGTCTACAGAAGAGTTGGAGAACGGTTTGCTCCCTGCAATCTCGTAGAGACCGTTAGTTTTGGCGGTGGCGGTATAATGTTCTGGGGCGGTATTTCTTGGGAGGGACGCACCGAACTTGTGGAAGTGATTGGACGAATGACAAGTGACTTGTATATTGAAAACATTCTTCAAGAACATGTTTTGCCTTATGTCGGCCATATTGGATATGAAGAATTCATATTAATGCACGATAATGCTCGACCGCATGCAGCTGATATAGTGACTAATTACCTTGATGCGGTCCACATTCAAAGATTAGATTGGCCACCATATAGCCCCGACTTAAATCCAATAGAACACGCATGGGACTATCTTAAACGCCGCATACGACGAAGAAATCCCGTTCCAAATACAATAGACCAGCTTCGGATTGCTGCACAAGAAGAGTGGAATGCAATTCCTCAAGAATATATCCAGAACCTCCTTAGCAGCATGCCGAGAAGAATGGAAGCAGAAATTAGATCTCGAGGCGGGAATACTCGTTACTAACTGTGCTTTAATTTTAATCAAAAAACTTGTAATTGCCTTCCAATTATTATTTAAATAAGATGTAAATATCCTTAATTTTTATAACGTTTAGCATTAATTTTTTTTACGATCTTCTTCTGGTAAAAACTTAACATTGTTCACTAAAATATTTTAAAATAAACAGTTTCTTGCAAATGGTAGCATTTAAATAACTTGATTCATCAGTTTTTTTTTAAAGAATGAAAAATTAAAAATATTCGATAATTTTGTCCACGAGTGTATTTACAAAAAAACATGTCTTCTCAGTTCCGTCGGTTAGTCTGTATGCCTGTCCGCGACAAAGCTCAAAAACTGCTTGTCCTATTTACTTCAAGTTTTGGTTAAAAATTAAAGGTCATATGATGATGACGTGGTAACATTTTGCTAAAAATCCAATATGGTTGAACAAAATGGCGGTTTATTGAAATGTTAAAAAAATATTACTAAGAAACTGCTTATCCATTTTATCCAATTTTTGCAGAAAAATTAGCTTTGACATGACCATCAACTGATAAGTTTTGCTACAAATCCAAAATGGCGGACTTATATAATATTGTGTGTCAATGCAGAAAACTACTACATCGATTATGTTCAAATTTTGCTCAAAAATCAAATCTTATATAGGGATGAACTGGTAAAAATGTTGAGACAAATTCAAAATGGAGAAACAAAACGGTGGAATAATTAAATGTTTAAAAATATCTAAAAAAAGTACTTATCGGATTGATTGGTTGATTGATAACATCCCCATTTTAAATATTTATTACTAAAAATGTATGAATTGCTCACCTAATATCGATTTCTAGGCATTCCGACTCTCATTTTTTAAATATTTACTAAAAATGTATGATATGTATTTTCAAATACCCCCTGATTCCTACTTTCTTTCAGCCAAAGCTACACAAATGTTAAAATTCCGCCGCCATGTTGGCGTTACAATCTTGAATTTTTAAAATGTTGACAAAAAATCATGTTCTGCAGTCTTAGATACCCCTAAATGCCGAATTTTAATCAAATCTGCAAAAATTTTAAAATTAGTCTGCTATGGTGGTGCCGCCATTTTTAATTCTCAAATATTGGCTAAAATGTCATAACTTTTGTTCTTAAATACTACTGTACAAGTGACAAAATTCGTTCGCTATATTGGCGCCACCATTTTGATTTTTGTTGTGCATTCTTAAATAATCCCCACAAATGTCAAAATCATCCGTCCGACCTGTTGACATTGTCATTTTGACACCGCTATTTTGAATTTTTAAATGCTAACCCTTTTAAATTTTCCTAGGCACTGATTTTCAGTTTCAGCTACACAAGTAAGAAAATTCGTCGGCCGTATTGGGGCCGCCATTTTGGATTTCTAAACGTTGACTAAAAAAATTCGAATTTTTTATATCCGAAAGTATATGCACGTCAAATTTGAAAATAATCGGTAATGGAAATACAGAAAAATCCATTACAAGATTTGAACCAGACATACAAACATACAATCAGACGAATAGGAAGCCAATAATAGCACGTTGATTTTAGTTTAAAACTCTAACACCCGCATTCACTAACGAGGTTTAACTTTAGACAAGGTCTAACTTGACCAGTTACAGGTTTAAGACGACATTTTCAACAACTGAACAGATAATTTTTCTAAATATCACAATTACAAAATGATAGTGACATAAGGCAAACATAACTAAAAACTAAAGTTTAATAATATCTGAATAACTAATTTCCTTTTAAACTTACCCAGCTTAATGGTTTGATTTTAGATAGTGAAGTAAGAGAACGATTATTTCTTTGAAGTTTGTAAAAACACCTATTTGCCTCATTAAGCATAATGAAGCATTCTTCATTTTCGTACATCAAATATTTTAACAGGCCGTCATTTTGTTTCGCCATATTGAATTCATACCAATTTTTACCCGTTTTTTTTTATATCAGACGTAATTTATGTGGAAAATCAAATAAAATTAAAGTTAATTGAGTAAGTGGATGTTTTAGCTATACCGGAGTAGACCGACCGACAGTAATGGAAAAACATGAGGATCTGTAAAAACCCAGAACGATAATTTTTTCACGATTAATGATATTTCCTTATGCGGGAAGCGAAAACTCACGCCGTCACTGTCATTCGTCAACAAATAACCACGGCTCGGGCGTGGGCCATCCCCACTTCTTGTTTTATCGTAAACATTGGTCGATAGAATGTAAAAAATAGGGGAACGCATACCCCTATGAATGAGTTGTGATATCTACTTTAATTCTTACTCTAAGCCTTAATCTGCATTGGAAAGAACTTTTTTTTCGCTATTTTCAAAAAATTATTGAGACCTGGCAACAACGTAGACAAGAACTTGAAGCGATTCTAAGAAATTCAGTGAAAACCGCTTTACTCGATTTTGAGTTATAACCTGTTAAAGTGTGATATTTTATAGATGGACACCCTGTATTGTTTCCGAGCCTGAATATTTGCAAGAAATATGTTACGGGAATATATAACGCGCTAGACAAAGATTTCCACGTAGCCAGCCATCATGAATTGACTCACAATACCTAATTTAATATTCAATGTATGGTTACAGTTGGATTTAACATTTGTTATTATTGTCATTTCAGCTTGGTCGTATTTGTGTTTTTATACCGATTTGTGAGATAAAGTCTATTAATCAAATCTTTAAATCAGTTCTTTTAGGAAGCTACTGTTCTATTTTTTGTCTGTGGTAAGTATTTATTGCCATCAATCAGTAAATTTAGCAATTTAAATAGTTCTAATCAATCTAATCTAACCTCACTAATTTTCGTTTGTTCCTCTAAGTTTTGATTTGATTCAAATGACTATGTATGGGTAAAGTAAACGTTCGTCATAATAATTCTGGACCTCAAAGACAAATAGCACTCAAAATCGAGGAACATAGTTTAACTCTAGTGAAGACGTAGTATTCTCTCCATTTACTTTAAGTTTTTCAAATATGTTTCCTAGTTTGTAAATTACCTATCTATGAAATAAAAGTGCTTGGTAAGTTTATATATATTATTTAATCTTTAGAAAATATTAAACATAATTAAAGTTGTGCAGTTCAAATAAATAATCTCAAAAATTATTATTGTTTAGTTTGAATGACACAGGTTGTTTCTACTTTTTTTATACGCGCCAATATTATGATAACAAAAGACTATCTTTTTATTAAATAATTAATACATACACCCCAAAAAAACCTCAAAGTTTAAATTGAATATGTCACAAATCTAGATGTTTTTTAAGTTTCGTTGTTAACAAAACACAACTGATGAAATCAGAGTCAACTCGTACAACCGAGTAGCAATGTTGCCATGTTGTCAAGAACTTAATTTAAACATTATTCAAAATTAAACATTTTAAACCGTAATATGTCAAAAACCATTTAGAATTTACCGATCGTATATACGAATATTTTATTCAAAATCATCCGTAAGTAAAACTTTTTTTCGTCTACTTAGACCATATATTTCTAGATGAAAATATAAGCGACTAAAAAAAATAACTTACTTCGGCATCACTAGTATTAGTATTAGCAGCGGTAGGTTTTGGACTACCGTCAGGACTCTTTTTTTCCACTGCAGATGTTCCAGTTTTCGTCAAAGCAGAACCGCTATATTTTCCAGTGGTACTTGCTGTTTGTTTACTATTCTGCCCTTTATTCTGTCCTATAAATTGAGTATTGTTTTAAGGAAAAACTCTTACACATTCACCGAGTGTTTTTTAATTGATAGCTAAAAATGAAGAACGTAATTTTTTGCCGTATTTTTGGACTAAAGTTCATATAAACTCGTGTCTACAAAGCCTTCGAGTTTGAGATACAGGGTGTCAAAATTTTAATTTTTTCAGTTTTTTTATGGACCTTGCAAATTTCTAGAGATAAATCATTCAAATTTGGCATACACTATACTGTAAACAATGCCTAACAAATGGCTATAATATACATTTTACAAACAAATTAAAATTAACAAATGTTACCTTTTTCTAGGGCGTGAACCCTTTTATATATATATTATATATATATATATATATATATATATATATATATATATATATATATATATATACAGGGTGTTTCCTAATTGAGTGTCAATATTTAAGGAGGTGATTTTTGGGTCCATTTTAAGAAGAAAATTTCATATAAACATATGTCTTAAACGTTGTAAATTTTGAGATACAGGGTGTTAAACTTTCAATAATTTCATAATTTTTCGATAATATCTCGAATACCACTGTAGATATTGTAATGAAATTTGGTATAGAGGTACCATGCATCTAGTGAAATTTTTTGATGTAGAACATTTTTTTAAATTCCACCAGTGGCGTCCGTACGGAATCCGACCTGCATATTTTCCCAGACATTGATGATACGCCACTGATTTTTTTTTAAATAAAAATTATTTTTGAAATTCCCATTCATTTTTGAGCAAGTTTGATCTCTTGGTAATTTTGTGTTGGACGCACGGTTTTCGTTTTAAAAAACAAAAACCGTTTCTCTGCATGGTCCAAACAATCCTGGTCATAAGACGGATATCACCATGCATGCAGAGGAATATTATTGTATTAAACTCGAGAAATCAAATCTGGTCGAAAATAAATACTAAAAGTTTTCAAAAACAAACAAATGAATCAATAAAAATGTTTTATTTTAGAAAAATCAGTGGCGTGAAAGTAGTTACTATGTCCATTCTTATTAAAATCAGAAATCGCTTTATCTATAATAGTATGTAGTCTTCAGCCACCAATCTAGGACCACCATGTCAATGTTTTTCACAGGTCTGTTCCTGCATAAATACTTTTTATAAATTTTATTAAAATAATATGACATTCTTCAACAAGTTATTTACAAAACTATACTAATACAACTAGGTACATAATTAATAATTTCAACAAAAATAACTAGGTTTTAACAAATTGACAGCACACTTTGTGAAACAAAATAGAAGAAAAAAATTAGATAATTTGTTGAAAATGCCCACCACCTTGGAGAATACTCGCTTCAGCCCTTTTCCTCATGTTGTCGCGAACTCTTTGAAGGATACCCTCGGTTTTCTGATATCGCAAGAATCTCTTATACGATCCTTCAACTCCTCTACAGTGTTTACTGGGGGTGCGGTAAACTAAAGATTTAAGATGTGCGGTTCAAATATTCTCTGGCTTCAATACTAAAGTGAGCGGGCGCGCCATCGTGCATGAACCACATTCTGTTTCTAATCAGAATTGGTATATCTTCTAACAACATCGGCAAATCGTTCTCAAGAAACCGGCGATAATTATGGCCATTTAGTCTTTCTGGGAGGAAAAAAGGTCCAATTAGGTGATTTTCGATAATGCCAGCCCAAACATTTACAGAGAATTGCTCTTGATGATGATGTTCTACAATGGCATGGGGGTTCTCGTCGGCCCAGATATGATTATTGTGGAAGTTTCTGATAGCGTTCCTGGAGAAGTTCGCTTCATCTGTGAACATTATTTCGCGATCAAATAAGGGATTACGCGCAATTTTTTCCAAAAACCATTCACAAAAATCAACTCGGAAAGGAAGATCTCGGGGAAGTAAGGCTTGCACTCGTTGAATGTGATATGGGTATAAAAAAAATCATGTAGAATTCTCCAAACTAGGATGTGCGAAATATTTAGGTTAATTCCAATTTTCCTAGTACTCAGTTCAGGATTTTCATCTATGGAATTTAATACTGCCTCTTCAATTTCTGGAGCTCTTACAGTCCGATGGGCCCCTTTTAATTGATTATTTGGCTTGAATGTACCTGTTTCAGTCAACCTTGTATGCATATTTGCAAATATTCGCCTATCTGGTATGACTCTACCAGGAAAGCGCTCTTGATATAATCGCCTAGCTTCCAGTAAACTGCCATCAGCCAAACCGTACATGTAATGCATGTCTGCCAACTCTTCATTGGTAAACTCAACCATTTCTTTTCTCAGATATATCAGATATTTAGAAAATAAATTAAACCCGACTGAATCTCAAAGCTGAACTGTCAAATTAAGTTACAAGAGAAGTATTAATTCTGACAGCCAAAGCCTACTACAATAATAATTATTATTAGTAATCTTTCTTTATTGATGAACTAATAGTATTTTATACTTTCGTGTTAAAAAATTATAAGCTCAAATAATAATTTTGAAATCTTTGGGTATTAGTAATTCATAAGCAAATTTGATTTCTTGAATTTCAGTCAAAAAAAAATTTCCTTGCATGCCATGGCGATTGGTGTCATATTAGCGATATTGTTAAAACTCTGCAGAGAAACGGTTTTTATTTTTTAAAACGAAAACCGTGCGTTCAACTCAAAATTACCAAGAGATCAAACTTGCTCAAAAATGAATGGGAATGTCAAAAATAATTTTTATTTAAAAAAAAAATCAGTGGCGTACCATCAATGTCTGGGAAAATATGCAGGTTGGATTCCGTACGGACACAACTGGTAGAAAATAAAAAAAATGTTCTACATCAAATCACTCTAGATGCATAGTACCTCTATACCAAGTTTCATTACAATATCTAGAGTGGTATTCGAGATATTATCGAAAAATTATGAAATTATTGAAAGTTTAACACCCTGTATCTCAAAATTTACACCGTTTAGGACATATGTTTATATGAAGTTTTCTTCTTAAAATGGACCCAAAAATCACCTCCTTAAATATTGACACTCAATTAAGAAACACCCTGTATATGTGTTCGAAAGGCCTTCGTTTTTGAAATACAGGGTGCTAGAATTAAAAAAAAACTGTAACACTGTGTATCTCAAAAAAATTTACTGCGACGTTACTGTCCGCGTTTATAAATAAACAAATGCCACACTGTATTTTTAGTTTGTTATTCTAAACCAATATTTTGACACGTTATGTTGGTTAACAAAATTCCAAGACTCTACATTTAAAATTTTGTTATTCTTACTGCTTCTATTTTGATAAAAATGCAGGATGCATTATTTTTAGTTTAGGACTAACTAGATAAACATGTGTTTAAAAGGCCTTAGTTTTTGTGTTTAAAAGGCCTTAGGATCCTGATTTTTGCTCCTCTTTTGGACATTTTAGAAATTTCAGAACACCTACCTAATTCAACAAATACAAACTTGTAGATTTTTTTAGCCCATTAAATAACTCTTGCATGCGACTTAAATTAAAAAATTAACCATTAAAAATTGAATTCAATCAAAATCTTCAAGTTGCTGGTCATTATCCGAAAACCAATGAACCATTTTAACATGGAATCGTAGAAATATTGGAATCACCTGATTTTTGCAACGACTTTAAAATCAACGTTTTAGAAAAATTCCATTTTTTTGCGCACCCCGTATAAAAAAATAAGTCGAAATTTTACAAGTAACTCAGAAATAATTGAAGTAAAACATATCCAAAAATATTTAAAATCGTCAAAAAATAAGAAATAGATAGATTGTAAGTAAAGTTACACGGCCATACTTCGCCTTTAAAAAAATTTACTTTTTTGAATAAAGCCGTTATTTACTTATTTTATTATTTATATATTTATACCCGTGCCTCTTTGCGTAGTTTTGCCAGTATCTTTTCCATTATCCTCTTTCCGCTTCTTCTTTTTGTTTTCATCGTCTTTTTCGCTGTCTTCGTTCCCTTCAAATTCAGAATAACCTCGTTTGTTCGACTCTTCATTGGCACTGGTAGTAGGTACAGACAACGGATCAGTGGCGTCCATTTCCGAATCGACCCCCTCTGTGTTTTTCTCTGAAGATGAATCCGTATCCTGAAATAAAAATGTAAATCAATTCCGAGAAAACTGAGTGGTACACCTAACAAATAAAATATATTTATATATAGAAAAAAAAACTTTCAAAATCACCAAAAGGTAAAAAAATAATATATTATATTAAATCATCATAAGAAAATGAATTTGTAACAAATTACCCTCAAAATTACTTATATTCCTGATAGGTGTAAACGCTTTGGATATACAGCAAGGAGAAAGATAAGGCACGTCTATATTATATCAATATGTCTACAAATAACAGTAATTTTAAACCTCCAAGTCACTTGGTGTTTGATAAAAATATTTATCATAATTTTGAGACATGTATGCAAGCATCTGTATTTATTGGCTATGGATACATCAACTGCCTCTGATGTACGAAAAATGGCCATACTCCTAAATGTAGCAGGTAAGAACGCCATTGAAGTTTAGAAAATCTTGAAATTACCCGAAGAAAAAGCAAAAAGGTATGGGGTGATAAACGCTGTTAAAAATTACTACAAACCAACAAACAATGAAACTTATGAAAGGCATCAGTTTTTGACCAGGTGCAAGCTTGATACATTCAGTGTTTAGATCTCGTGAAGTAAAGATCCCTGAAGATGCCTTGTGCAATCGAAGGCGAAACGTCGGATAGTAATTTTAACTTGACACGGTCTAATCTCAAGACCCATAATTTCTTAATTGACCAAAGACGTGAAAGCTTCCATTCTATGTTAAAATTATGATTCATTGATCAAAGATTTGAAGTTGTTACCTAAAAAGTGTAATATTGGGACACAAGAAGAATCTTTCATAGGGGATTTCAAAATCAAAATAAAAATCGTTTATTTCTTCAATTCAAAAGTGTAGTACAATAGCTGAATGATAAAAAATAACGCTAATCTATACACATACACTTAAACATAAAAAGAATAAATAACATACACATTCCTTTAACTAAACTCCTGCAACGAATAACAATTCTTTTCAACGAGATGTTTCTTTAGACTTGTTATATAAATCACAACCTGTAAAAAAAATATATTTTTGATAAGCCGCAGATCTATGATGTTCCGGTAATAAGTGTTTGGTGTCGTGTTTCATAACTATGACCAGATCTAACACTTTGAAACAATGTTTTGTTCTTATACACAAAACAGCAAACTTCGTAAATGTATATTCCTGTCACAGTTAGTATTTTAAGTACGTACCTTAAACGCGTCCCTACATGAGTCCCTATATCCCAACCCAGCAATCAGTCTGACAGCATACTTTTGCAAAATGAAAACTCTATTAATATATGCACTCCTAGCCCAATTCAATATGCCATATCGAATTCTCGAGTGAATATTTGCATAATACAAAGTCAAAACTACCTACAATGCATAGACATAAATTTGAGTCCATAACAACCAACGCTTTCCTTGTGGACAGGAATCTCCAGGTGATGTGTCTAACAGAATATTGGTTAAAAGAAGAAGAGATCTGCATGGTCAAACTTCAAGAGTATGTACTTGGGGCGTCATATTGTAAAAAAACATCAAGGCGTGGGGGTGCTACTATCTTTTTACAGGCAGATTTAACTTTTAAACCTATTGTTAACTTAAGTGAGATATTGATTGAGAAATCTATAGAACTGTCTGGCATTCTGCTGGCCGATCTTGCTTATATACTTTATGCCTATAGATCACCAAGTGGCAATTTGAATACATTCTTAGAAGTGAAAGAAAAATCCATTACACAAACAGGTATTGAAAATAATATAATTTTGGCAGGAGATTTTAATGTACAGTTTGGCTCGGACTGGGGTGATGTAGGTGCACTGAGTACATGCTGAGTTCTCTTGGCCTGAGGCAGATGATATTTTCAGAAATAGAAATAAAAACTGCATAGACAATATATTTATCAATTTTAATGTTGATGCGGCTTTTTCTGACCATGTTGCGCAACTGATACATGTTCCCATATTGACACCCAATAACAACAAAACTATAAAAACAACTTTTAGAACAGTTACCGAAATAGGTAAAAATAAATTTTTTAGAATACTGGAGAATACTTGTTGGGATTTTATATCTGATATGAGCATGAATGTTGAGGAGGTGGCTGAGGTTTCCAATTCAAAATTTCAGAAGGCCTATGAAACTTCATTTCCTGAGAAAACGGTGATGTCTAACCAAAAGAACAGACATAAACACTGGTTTAATAAGGAATTAAAAAACATACGCGAGCACTTAAAATTTCTTTGTGATATATGTAAAATGTACCCAACAACATCAAATATTCAAACAAAAAAATACTTTAATAAAACTTACAAGGAAGCTATTGCTAATGCTAAACAAAATTATCATAATAATCATATAAATAACTCAAATAATAAAACTAAAGCTATATGGGAAGTAATAAATAATAATAGAAACTCAAATACAAAATTTCAGACAACCTCAAGCAGCATCACGGTCAATCAATTTATGATTTTTTTATCAACGTTGTGCCTAACCTTCTAATTAATAGCCAAATAAGTATAAACTTTTCACCATTCACTGTTTCTAATACTCCTGCGATAAATTTTGAGATTGAGGAGTTCTCCTTCAATGATATTAACAAATTAAAAAACAAAAGTAGTAGGGATATTTTTAGTTTGTCTGTGAGATTGTTGAAGGGGGTGCGTGAGCTGCTTATGACCCCAGTTACTAAACTAATTAACAGATGTATATAGGAGTCTGTCTTTCCCAGTATCTGGAAGACAGCCCTGGTAATCCCAATTCTAAAAATGGGTGATCACGATGATCTAACCAATTATCGGCCAATCTCATTGCTACCGGTTCTGTCAAAGATCCTAGAAAAATCCATCGCTACTAGAATTTCAAAATATCTAGAAACTAACAACTTATTATCTGAGAGACAGTTTGGTTTTAGAGAGGGATTTGGCACAATGTTCTGTGACGTAAGCAAAGCATTTGACTGCATCCCGCATGACCTGTTATTAGCCTAATTAAATCATATTTAAGTAACCGTACTCAAGTGGTAAGCAATGGTGGAGTGACATCGGCGAGGGAGGCATTAACTACCGGGGTACCCCAGGGTTCCATTCTGGGGCCCTCACTTTTCTTAATTTTTATTAATAATCTTCCCCTAGAAAATCAGGTGGGGCGTTATGTTTTGTTTGCCGATGACACGACTGCCTGATATAGCCTTGAAAGCCTGGTTGACAGGACTTGTGCGGTGCAGTTGGAGGTGGAGCGATGGTTTCAGAGCAATGGTTTAATATTAAACAAAGACAAGACTAACTATATGATCTTTTCATTGCGTAGAGTGGGGGAAACACCTTTTTGCACTGTAAGCTCTGGTAAATTCCTAGGAGTTTATTTAGACTCTGAATTGAACTGGGGCAGCAGGCAGATGCTGTTGCAAAGAAACTTAGTAGTAATATTTATTTCCTTCGCAGTCTTGCGAGGGTTGTCTCTGCAGAGGTACTTAGAACTGCTTATTTCGCCTTGTGTCACTCACACCTGTCCTATGCAGTGATTGCCTGGGGCCACGCTGCGGGGTGGCGCCGAGTGTTTTCTCTTCAACGCCGGGCCATACGCATTCTCGCCGGTTTAGGATACAGGGAGGATTGTCGGGATGCCTTTACTGGATTGGGTGTTTTGACATTTCCCTGTATATATACTGCAAAACATCTTGTATGTTTACCACAATAAATCCAATTACCTGACCAATGGCGAGATTCATGGCCTTGGGACTCGGGGAAGGGAGGATCTCTCGGTGCCGCACCGCAGAGTGCGAAGGTGTCAAAACGGCCCAGACTACTACGCAGTCAAATTTTTTAACAAGATACCTCTGGAGAATAGAAGTTTGGAATTTAGGCCATTTAAAAGGACCATTGTTTCTTGTCTCCTTAAGGATGCTTTTTATAGCATCAATGAGTTTCTGGAATCGCCGCGGACAGTTTTCGCGGTTAAAGATTGAAATCTGGTCAAAATTTAATTGAACTCAATTTTTTACTTTGCAATTATAAATGTTAGTACTTATGTGTGGAATTTGTTATTCTGTTACATGTTACATAATCTGGATGTGATTAGTTTTTACCTTTATCTGTATTATTTTGCTTTATATGTATTTTAACATTTTGATTGTAATTACCATTTAAGTTATTTCACTACCTGACGTATGTAAGCATTTATGTGTGACATTATTATTATATAAATAAATAAATAAAAAATAAACCACTGCCTAATTTAGAGCAGACTTTCTCATTCATTTAAGGTTAGAATCAAAAGTTATACCCAGTAATCTTGTTTTATCTGCTGGTTTCAAATACATGTCCGACTTTTCAAATAAATCTAAGTTAGTATCATTAGAACGCAAAGAAAAACTTAATAACGTAGTTTTTTCTTTGTTTAATGTAAGTTTATTTTTATGACTTTTTTATTATTTTATTGACTTGTTTAAGATATTAATAATCCTCAGAAATACTACTTAGAGTTAACAATTTAACTCTGTACGAAGCTGAGAAGATAATCAGGGCTGCTGAAGCAACACAACTGCTAATAAAATAACTTGAACATACCACCGAAGTACTATACAGGGTTATTCACGCAACCCGTTCATTAAAAGTTTTTGATGATGCCATTTAGATAAAAATTTCAAATTTTGGTATTAAGGTAAGGTCAAGGGGTACTTCTTTTTTGAAATAATTTCAACTTCCTGTCACTTCCAGTTTAAACGCAAGTTGGTATCAACTTGCTTATTTTAAATGGAACACCCTGTATTTTATGATATTTTTGGATTCTACGGAGAATTTTAATGCTATTTTATGTAGCATATCCTATACCTAGGTTCAAGCGTTCTTAAGATATTTGACCTTGAACCGAAAATGAGCCTTCGGGGTACCAAATTTTATAATCTCATATTTTTGTAAGTTTTGAATATATAATCTTCATATTTTGCAGACGATCGGTAAATAATCTTAGGTTTCAATTTTTTTGTATTGAATTTGTCTATTTTTATACAGGGTGTCCTAAATTCAGCGGCAAACATTCACATTTTCAAAGCCGCTAAAGTCCGTTTTTTTAAATGAGACACCCTATAACTTTATGCACTATCAAATGTAGAATTTCATTTTCTATCGAACTGTATTAAGGTTCCCCATACCTATTCGTAACCATTTTCGAAATAATTGGGTTTTATAAAAATATCGTATGTATTTGCTTAAATGTTTACATGTTCCAATGGTGAGCCACGGAAAAATAATTGAGCTCCAATATCCAATATGACAGATGATTAGTATGCGTTATTTATCGAAAGCTGTCAGTGATAAACTAAATATTTTAAATGGAAATGGAAGAATACTCAAACGCTGATATTCTCAATCTATTTTATATTCATGGAGAATGTTATAAAATTTTGGAGAGAACGTGTCGGGTGTTTAATGAACGCCACCCTGATTTGCCGCCAATGAACAAGTCAAAATTCAAGAGGATTGAAACGAACTTTTTGCATTTTGGCAAGGTTAAAGTTACAAAAAATGTTCCGAAACCAGTGACAAATGCCAAGGATAACGTAATAAACACATTAGCTTATTTCCACGCAAACCCGCAAAGTTCAATACCGTCTGCAGAAAACGATTTGGGAATTTCTTCTTCATCTGTCCAAAGAATCTTGAGCGAACATCATACGCACCCTTATTCCTTCCAAAACGTGCAAGCCTTGAGACCTGGTGCTGACGTCCGACGAGTAGAATTTTGCGAATTCATGTTTTTGAAAATTCAAGAGGACCCTCAATTCTTTTCAAAAATATTTTGGATCGATGAAGCGAAATTTTCTAGAGAAGGAATAACAAATAGAAGAAACGAACATTTCTGGGCAGCAAAAAATCCGCACGTTTTACACGAAACGCGTTCTCAAGAGAGGTTTAGCTTCAATGTTTTCGGTATAGTATTAAATGATCAGGTTAGGTACTGTATTTATGAAGACAATTTAAACAATGATAAGTATTTGGAAATTCTACGAGGGACGGTTTCTGAATTTATAGAAATTCCTATTGGTGAGCTGCAAAATTATTGGTATCAATTAGATGGGGCACCAGCACATAATTCCGCTGCAGTTTATCTCCAATTATCTCGAATTTTTGAAGATCGCTGGATTGGTCCTAATGGCCCTTGGAGATGGCCCCCGCGATCGCCTGATTTAACACCCCTAGACTTTTATTTATGGGGATTTATCAAAGGTAAAGTCTATGCTTCCCCAGTAAATAACCAACAAGATTTACTGGACAGGATACGAACAGCTTTTGCCGAATTAGAAAACGGACAAATTCAACGGGCCACAGCAACTGTACAAAGAAGAATTGAAATGTGTCTTCAAATGAACGGACAGCATATAGAACATTTGTTATAATTTAATTTTATTAATTTATTTATTTATTGTTGATTGTTAGATTGCTATAATTTTTAAGTTCACTAAAACAAGTTTAGAACGCGTAAACTAATGTAACAATTTATTACATTTTTTATAACTTTAACTTTTCCGAAACGAAAAAATTTCGTTTTAATCCTCTTCAATTTTCTCTTGTTCATTGGCGATAAATGAGGATGTTTTTCATTAAAAACATGGCACGTTCTCTCCAATATTTTGTAACATTCTCCGCGAATATAAAATAAATTGAGAATATCAGCTTTTGAATCTTATTTTATTTTAATTTAAAAGTTTCAAATCAGCTGTCATGTTGAATAGAAAAGCACAACAATTGTTTTTCCATGGCTTACTACGGGAACGTGTAAGCATTTAGCAAATACATATGATAGTTTAATAAAAACCTGATTACTTCGAAAATGGTTACGAATAGGTATAGGGAACCTTAATACAGTTCGATAGAAAATTAAATTCTGCATTTGATAGTGCATAAAGTTATAAGGTGTTCCATTTAAAAAAACGGACTTTAGCGGCTTTGAAAATGTGAATGTTTGCCGCTGAATTTAGGACACCCTATATAAAAATAGACAAATTCAATAAAAAAAATAGAAACCTAAGATTATTTACCGATCATCTGCAAAATATGAAGATTATATCTTCAAAACTTACAAAAATATGAGATTTTAAAATTTGGTACCCCGAAGGCTCATTTTTGATTCAAGGTCAAGTATCTTAAGAACGCTTGAACCTAGGTATAGGACATGCTACATCAAATAGCATTAAAATTCTCCGTAGAATCCAAAAATATCGTAAAATACAGAGTATTCCATTTAAAATAAGCAAGTTGATACCAACTTCCGGTTAAACTGGAAGTGACAGGAAGTTGAAAATATTTCAAAAAAGAAGTACCCCTTGACCTTACCTTAATCCCAAAATTTGAAATTTTTATCTAAATGGCATCATCAAACACTTTTAATGAAAGTGTTGCGTAAATAACCCTGTATACACGAAATGAGATGATGAAGTAACGAGAGATTTCAAAACACTAACATCTAAGAAGCATTCTTGATTGTTTCAAATGCAGGACAAGACATTCATATGAAAACTCTTAAACTATAAATATATAAACATTTTGAAAATAAAAATTCCCACGAAAATATAAGGGTTTGTTAGAGTTCATTGAATATTTGACTTCTAAATGCGTGCTGTTGAGGTTCTAAGATACCTTTAGGTCTTCAATCAAGCCAATTGGATATTACATTGCAATGTTATACAATTTGTTATCTGTAAACTACCGTAAAATGTATTTTTAACTAAAGTCTTCCCACTAGACTTTTATACAAATGCAAGGTAAAAATGTATGATTCAGGTAAAAGTAGTCTTTACCTTGCATGCATTGTATCTTCAGCCCCCACCCCCTAATTCATGCTAAAAAGCGTGGTTCCTCCATTTAACTCTTGGAACTATTCATGACATAAAACCACACTTATAAGATTCAAAATACCATTACGGACAGTTCTATGAGAACGTTCCTTTTCGTTTTATTTTCTTTTTAAAAATATGCAACAGCGAATTTAAACGAACCATCCTATATCGCTTAAATATAATTGCTTTAGAATGCTAATCGCTGGCCTGCAACAGAATAATATTTATATTTACATTCCTTTGAATAAATCAACTCATCATGATAGTTGAGTTGTTTATCTCAGATTGCCACAGTCTAAAAACACTCCTTCCTAAACAAATAAAATATGTGACTAATAATTGTATAACTTTTTTTTCAAGATTATCTGCCGCATTTTAATTACTTATTCGGTAAAAGTTCATCAACATTATCGGTTTGCCATTTAATAATATGGATTAAGTAATGCCAATATAGAAATGAAGCTTCCACGGCTTTGGTCAATTGAAAAATCATGGTTCTTGGGGATTAGACTACTATGCGACGTTTCGCCTTCGATTGAACGATGCATCTTCAGAGATGTTTACTCCTCGAGACCTACCCTAAAAGGGCTCGGAGAGATTTAGGCGGGCTTTCATATCCGACTTTTGCTCGTCGACCTGTGACCTTGTGTTAAGATCGGTTTCCACGTGTGATGTAGACCGTAACCCGTACCTCTATTGAAGTTTTTTATATGGTTAAAAATTTCAATATATTCTCAAATTTTTCGTTTATAAAATCCTGGAACCGACGCCAGAACCTAAATATAGTGGCGCACTCAGAAAGTGGAATTGGGGATTCGAACCCCTCCATCCCAAATTTGTAACAAAACAGATATAAACGGATTTGACATTTCGAATAAATAATAAAAAAATATTCCATTTTCCCCGGAATATAAAATATTTCGGTATTTCCAAAATCTTGTTTTTATTTTCCTAAGTCCTAAAATTTACACCATCAGAAAGACCACAAAAAACTTAGATACGAGTCCAAATATGTACAATATACATTATACAGGATGTTCTATTTTACAAAAATTAAGTTGTTAACATCTTCCATTAAGAACTATTTTGCTATTGGACAACGCTCCTTCTCATGCTTCAGAAAGTGAATTAAAAACAGATGATGGAAACATATTTGCTATGATTATGCCTCCAAACGTGACCCCATTAATCCAACTAATGGATCAAAATGTCTTAAGACTTACAAAACTCTTTTACAGGAAGAGTTTGTTAACTTCAACTGTAACGGCCGATGAAAATGTAGTTGATTCACTAAAAAAAGCTTACATTAAACTATGCTATGTTACATATGTACAGTTCTTGGGAAAATACTCCAAGAATTGTGTCTAAATGTTGGTATTCTATTTTGTCAAAAACTTTACAATACACAGATGAATACTGCATACTATTAAGCGAATTAAAAAGAATCTGGAAAGACGAAGAGGTTGATTAAGTTGATTTGGAGGACATATAAAAGTAAAACTAAATTTTTAAACATATGAAAAACTTCAATCGAGATATGGGTTCTACATCACACGTGGAAACCGATCTTATCACAGGGTCATAGTTCGACGAGTACAAGTAGGGTATAAAAGCAACCTGAATCTTTCCGAGGTCATTCAGTGTTCAGATCTCCTAGAGCAGGGGTACTCAAACGGTCAATCGCGATCGACCAGTCGATTGCCAGTGCTTTTTGAGTAGATCTCGAGAAGAAATTTTTTTTTAATAAGTAGGTACTTACCTAAACTACAAAAATTTATTACATAATAAAATAACACTCTGCTAGCGGCAAAAGGCGGCTTTATCAAACGAACGCGCGGTACTTGTCAAAGAAAAGAGGCGTTTTCTTGCCGCTTTTCTAGAAATTTCGGGCGGCGCGTTTGACGGGAACATTCGACTCTTTCGTTCACGCCGATATAAATGTTTCGCCTGCAGGAATTGGAGTCATTCTGAATTGCAACTTGAAGGCAATACTACGTCGATACAAAGTTTATTATTAAATAGTACAAAATGAGTGCAGCGACGAAATCTAAAACGTATCTTTTTAATAACGATTGGGAGGAAGAATTTTTGTTTTGTATGGTAAAGAATAAGTGCATTTGTCTTATTTGTCGTGCGTCAGTTGCGATACCTAAGCGTGGTAACTTAGAGACGCATCATAAAACGGTTCATAAAAACTATGAAAAGGATTTTCAGCCACAGAGTGAAATACGAAAACGAAAAGTACGTGATTTGATATCTTGTTTGAAAAAAGAACAAACCATGTTCACAAGACCAGCCAAACAATCAAAAGCTGCTACGATCGCGTTATTTAAAATATCTCATATATTGGCGAAACACAAGAAACCATTCGAAGATGGATCGGTGGTGAAGGAAGCATTTATTGAAGCGGGTGAGACTTTATTTGGAGACTTTAAAAATAAAACAGAAATCATGTCTGCTGTTAGGGAACTTCAGTTATCTCGTCCGACTGTCACAAGGCGTATTGTCATAAGTCATGAGTCAGGACATATCTGATAAACTAAAAAATGATATCATGGAATGTACATACTTTTCTTTACAGTTCGACGAATCCACCGATATGACAGACACTGCCCAGCTGTGTATTTTTATTCGGATGGTATTCAATGACATGTTGGCTAAGGAAGAATTTTTGACAATCATTCCTCTGAAGGGGAAGACCCGTGGCGAAGATATATATGAAGTTTTCTTCAATTTTGTAAAAAACTACAAGCTAACAATATATAAATTAGTGTGCATTACAACCGATGGAGCACCAGCAATGACTGGAAACAAAAACGGTTTTGTGGCATTGTGTCGAGCTAATAAAGATTTCCCTTCACTATTTTCAATCCATTGCATTATACATCAACAAGTTTTGTGTTCAAAAGTTTTAAACACGGAGGACATTATGGGCATTTCAACAAAAATTGTGAATTCCATCCGTGCACGTAGCTTGCAACGGTGGCTCTTTAAGTTGCAGTTGGAAGATAGGGAGTCAGCTGAAACACACTGATTTAGTTCTTCACACGGACGTCAGGTGGTTGAGTCGCGGAAAATTCCTAGAAAGGTTTCAAGAATTATTGCCCGAAATCACAGCTTTTCTAGACGAAAGAGGTGATGACACTCAGATGTTGAAAAACGAAAAATGGCTGATTGATTTGGCATTTTTGAGTGACATCACAATGCACTTAAACACCATTAACTTGGAGCTTCAAGGTAAAGGAAAAACTGTTATTGAGATGATTAGCGCAGTAAACGCATTCAAAAGTAAATTGTAACTTATGATAGATCAACTGAAAAGAGAAGATCTGAAATATCTTATGAGGCTGAATTATCAAATATTTTGGGACAATTCGAAATGCGTTTTTATGATTGAAGTAAATTGGCAAATGTAGCATCATTTATGAGTTATCCTTTTTCATGTAAAAACATTGAGGAATTAGCTACTGAAATAGCAAGTCAGTTTAATATGAACTCATGTTCTGTTGAAAATGAGTTGGTGCAGATTATATCAGATATACATCTCAAAGCTACAGCATCTGATACAAATATCTGATGTTTTATATCTGAAGATAAATATCCGAATCTAAGGCAAATCGCCCTTCAACTGACAGCAATGTTTGGTTCAACTTACTTGTGCGAGTCTGCATTTTCTGAAATGAAGATAATTAAGTCAAAATATCGCAATCGACTAACTGACGATCATATGTCATCACGCTTGCGATTAGCACTCAGTGGTTCCGTACCATCTTATGAAAAGTATACTGAGGACATGTAGTGCCACGCTTCAACATCCAAAGTCACTCCTTAGTTAAGTTTAACACCATATGTAACTCTTTTGTTTTGTAACAACCAATAAACTCGCAATTTTGAATAACTATGAGTTTTTTCATTGATATTGTAGAGAAGAACCTAACTAAACCTAACCCAAACCTTGACTAAAATAAGGTATATTGTGCGGAAAGCTAATATCTTTATATGCTATGGTACACCCTACCTAGGTAGGTAGGTAGGTACGTAGGGTGTATGTATCGTGTATGTACGACAACCCTGCATCACACATACTTGCAGCCTCTCAGAGTCGATCGTAAGTAGTCTAAAAATATTGAGGTAGATCGCCAGCAGTTCAAGTTTGAGCACCCCTGTCCTAGAGTGAAGATGCCTCGTGCAATCGAAGGCGAAACGTCGGATAGTAATTCCAATTAGACACGGTCTAATTCCAAGAACCATTATTTCTTAATGGATACCGCCAGTTCTACTACAACTTAGTGTTAATAAGATCTACTTTAAAGAAAAATTAATATGCATTTATATTAAATATACAACGAACGTTTGATATATTATTGTGTGAAATAAGTATAGAAGCAAAAATAATCTTGTTTATAAAGCCACATAATAATGAAGTATTTTCGATTAGCAAATTTTATTGGTTTTTATGATTTCTTTTTAATTATTTTAAAACTTATTATGCCTGTGGGGTTTGCTGCACTATACAATAAATAATATATTATAAAAAGTAATTAAACTACTCTTTATAAAGTACACAAAAAAGAAAAAATATAATTTGGGCACACATGAATAAAGGACCAAGACAAATTTTATGAAAAACAGGCTTCGATGAAATTTGCTAAATTGTTGTTTTATTCCTATTCTTGTACGCTCGAACGTCAAAATCGTACCAGCTGTTATGGATATACAAGGGCCAAGTTGAATTTGTTAAGAATAGAAAACACGGTTAATATTTTTCAAGGATTTTATTTTAAATATGCTTCAGCAATGATACACTTAACCATTCTTACTTTCCACTGTTTAAAAGCTTCCAACCAATCTTCTTTCACAATACCTCCAAATAAGCTTCGACTGCGGCGCCAACATCTTCTTGAAAACCTGCTACCACGCAAATTCATTTTAAGTCCAAACAATAGCCAAAAATCGCATATTGTTAAATCAGGTGAGTAGGGCGGATGTTTATATTTTTTTCAGCTAAAAACTGGAGAGTTAAAGCTTCGTATGGGACATACGACTCTCTTGGCGGATGGATACGTCGAAAACGGGAATATAAGTTTCGTCCCCAGTCATTACTTTGCAAAAAATCTGGTACCCACCATTATTTAAAAAATTTAAAGTTTCAGGGCAAATCCTTACCCGCTGAGCTTTTTGGAAATTAGAAAGGTGATGCTGCACAAAGCGACTGACCACTTTTTTAAATGCAGGTGATCGTGTATTATTTGTTTAGTATGATAATATAGGTATATTAACCGATGTTTAGATACTTTAAAAGCAGATACTATATAGTTTACAAAACGTAAAAAAGAAAAAACAGCCTATTTGGAAACCAAACCACACCCGTTGACCCGTTGATGTCGATTAAATAAATGTGACTTGACTTGAAAAGCCAATTTGCTATAATTTTACTAGGAGAAGCTGATAGCAGACACTGTCAAACGCCTTAGATACATCAGCGTAAATAACATCAATATATTGGCCATCTTCACCCATATTCTGAAATACCTCCAGATTTCTAGTCGTTGAGCGACCGTGTTAGAAACCAAGTTGCTCCCTCGTGATATAATATTCGAGTGATTCAAACAAATTCAACGATTGACAACATAGAACGAAAGTTAATGTTAGCTAACTAACCTCTATGTGAAGAATAACAAAACTTTTGGCGATCTCAGGAACAATAAGAAGAAGCTGCTTTGACAATTAGCCTTTCTCCTTAGATGCCAAGATCATGACGTAGTAGGTACTAAAATCTCTACAGATCAAACACCACATAACATTAAGAAGTGCAAGGAACATTAACAAACGAGCCAGTATGGCACTAGCAAGAGAAATGATTCCATCTGGACCAGCCTTCTTGGAAAAATCAGGGCCTTTATTTTATTACAGATATCTGCCTCTGTAAAACAATTTGTGAATTCACTATTCTTCCTGAAGAAATTGTGGGCCCGAAATGGCAGGACTGAAAGTGAGCAGCAAAAGCATGTTACATGAACCAGTGACTTCTTCACCCTCATCATTCATAACATTGGGCAAGCTGGATATTTTCTTAAGTTTCGAACAAATAACCAAAAGTATTTTATATGTTTTGGAATTAGTAGTTCAGTCTGTATGACATACGTAAGAAAGTAACAGATGTCAGTTAAAAGTTCAACCTGACGTCATATATTAGAGAAATGGTCAATCTTTAAGGTATAAGTTATTAATAAGTGTTTTTAATAGGAGTTCAAACCATTTTGGATATTTACAGCCAGCCACCACCTATTCGTTGTCAGGTACGCATGATAAAAACGACCAGTCAGATTGTTTATAAGAAAGATTCAGAATGTAGAAATGTGCCCGATGAAACTCATAAACACTCATACTGAAGGTTATAATTTATTTCAAGTGCTGGATGGTACAGGCAAAGTTTACAACATACTTTCGGTAAACTTTGGTAGGGGTCAATATTTACAAGAGGAAAATTTCTACCTACTTAATAGCTTCTAGAATAATTAGATGTGCTGAACTATTCGAGACCACCAGTGTTGTATATTACCACGTTTTTTTATTCACTACACTTTGTTTCCAAAAATCGGACTTAGTTTTAGTCGCTTAAAAATAGTTCTTGAATAACAAAAACGATCAAAGTAAGATTTTCTACTTAAAACTTCTTTTTAGTAAACTCAGCCTAAAGATAAAAGTTGAGAAATAGGTCGATATTTACTGATTTCTCTTTTATTACCAGATTTTTGACCGGTTAACAATTTTACAATTTCCTCATACCACATGGAAGTTTAATAAATGAAGCGTGAAAAAATACCTTCACGGATTTAAATTCGTACACATCCTCGGCAGAGCTCGATTTCGTATCCATAGCTTCAGAGGAGGACGCCGTAGAAGTACCACTCTTTTGTTTCTCTGCGGACGTCCCCGAGGAGATTTTCTTATCATCCCTCGAGCGCAAAGGTACTCTAGTTGTGGAGGAACTACTCGTTTCTGAAATAAAAAAAATATAAAGCTTGAAAAACGGAGTATATATCCCTTAATCAAAATTTAAAAGGTGTCTAGCACTTCAGACGAAATCTAGGATCATAGTAGTAAGGTTCGAAGGATATCCGTGATATAAAGTGTGGTCCAAGAAGTGTGCAAAATATGGGGAACTTTTTTATTTTTGATTTCTCAGAAAATTTTATTCTTGCTAAAAGTTAGTGCATTAATAAGAACTGATCAAAAGCAAACCAGCCTTAATTCTAAAAATATGGCAAACTGTTATTCGAGAAAAGTTGTTTAGTGTCAAAATCTGTGATCTATATTAAATCTTCTTTTAATTATACAGTTTTGCTTAGTGAATGTAGGAATATCGTAGAATATATTTGGATTAAATCGCAGCATGGTAATGTCACAATAATTATTGGCAATGTGTACCGGCCACCAAATGCAAGCCTTAACGAATTTCTTGCCTATTTCGAAGATACGCTAATCGAACATTACAATCAATGTGATAAGATTATGTGCTTCGGAGGCTTTAATATTAATATGCTTGATCATGATAGTCCCCATGTAATACAATTTGAAAATATTTTAAGCACTTTCAAACTGAGTCAGCTAATTTCTGAGCCAACTAGAATTTCGCGTACCAGCTCCAGCTCGATTGATTTAATATGTTACAATTCGGAAGACGTGCAGGATGTGGGTATCAGGGACTAGGGTCTCTCAGACCATCTGCTAGTATACATCGTTCTAGACTTTCGTTCACCAGTGATAAATAATAATACCTTTAAGTACAGGGCTTTGCGACAAATTAATATGACTTATTTTCAGGCCGACTTGGAGGCCACCCCTTGGAATAATATTTATAGCATAGATAATATCGATGAAAAAATTTCGTTTCTCATTGATACTATTCTGGAGGCTTTAAATCGATTCAGACGTACCAGACTTACCAAGCATTGGAGCTATTATAAGCAGCTCCGAAATTTAGCGACTAATTCTATAAGAACTGAAAAAAAGTTTATTTAAACAATAAATTTCACAATTGCAGTATCAAAGGCAAATAGGCAGAATTAAAAAGATTGCATATTCTAAATAAATCTCACAAGAACATTCCCGAACAACTTCAAAACATAAATCAAATGAACATAATTTTTACAGAATTAATAAAAAATCGTACTGGCCCCAAACAAGATTTAATCGATTTTTATAATAATAATCTCCGTTCAAACATGTCATTTAATTTTAATACCATTTCAGAAGAATTGTTAGCTCGCATTATTCTCAGTATTAAGTCTAAGTCGTTCGGTGCAGATAACCTAAATATTACTCTAATTTCCTTGTGCTGTCCTATTATTATTCCATACATAATACACATTGTCAACTGTTGTATTTTACAACAATATTTTCCAAAAAATTAGCACAAGTTAGCACATGTCATCCCACTAGCTAAAGTCAAAAACCCTACCGACTTTAGTCAACTAAGGTCGATATCCTTGTTACAACAAATTTCTTCATATGTATTGAGTAATAATATCATCCCTTATAAACAACCTGGATTCAGAACCGGGTACAGTTGCGCCACTGCCTTATCCGATATTGTAGATGATACTGTCAGAGCACAAGATTTTAACCAGGCAACTGTTCTCATTCTATTAGATTACACAAAAGCTTTCGACTTGATTCATCATAATATATTGCTTTCTATTCGAAAATATATTGGCTTTGGCCAGTCGGCGGTAGCAATGTTGGCGTCTTTCTTCTCGGACAGAAGCCAGAGGGTAATTCTGAATGGCAAACCATCCGATTTACTCAATATCACAGCGGGTGTTCCCCAAGGCAGCGTTCTCGGTCCTCTTCTGTACAGTATTTACACATTTAATTTCATGAAATCACTTCGTCACTGTAAGTATCACCTCTATGCAGACGATACTCAAATTTACCTATCTTTTAACCCCAATCAAGCCGAAATATCAAACAATCAAATCAACCGTGACTTGCACTATCTTTTCAGTAAATCCAATGAACATGTTCTTAAGATTAACCAAAGTAAATCCGCAGCATTATTATTTTGTAACGAGACTGAATGCTTACGTCTTGAATCCACCATTAAAATCGAAATCGGCACCAACCCTGTTCCTTGTAAAAACTCGTCTAAAAGTCTCGGGCTTGTCATAGACAATAAACTAAAATTTAATGATCACGTAACTTCATGCCTTCAAAAAGCATTCTCAGTATTAAAATCTTTGTACTCTCATCGACATGTACTTACTCAAAAAACCAAGGCCTAGTTGTCCCGACACTCTCATTTTGTCACAATTTAATTTCGCAGACAACGTTTATGGTCCTTTTCTTGATTTACAGGCTAAAAATCGGGTTCAAAAAGGTACAAAATTCATGCATGCGTTTTATTTATGGCATTAGACGAAGGGAGAGGGTTTCACATAAACTGCCCGAATTGGGCTGGCTTAACATGCAACATCGTCGTATCTTGTACTCTGACTGCGTTTTTTTACAAAATTTTAAAATTTCACCGTCCTCCATATCTCCTCAATAAACTTCAATTCCGTACGGATGTGCATAATTTAAATTTACGCCGACAGTATCTGCTATCAGTATCCTTACACAACAAAGAACAGTTTAAAAAAGTTATTCTTATCAAATTGTTAACTTAATAGCTACTAACTAGCCTTTAAAAAATCAATAAAAAATAAATTGCTCCGCCAACAACTACAATAACAGCGGACCTCGTTAAACAAAAAATTAGTATTTATTTTCTCGTCCATCCCCTCTCTACTTTGCATATGTCTAAAATAACTCTCTTACTTTCTGTATCGTGCCTCAGTAGCATAGCGCTATTAACTTGGACGCGTACTTTCTTATATATATATTTTTTTACCTACTACCATTAAAACGTAATCCCGCCATCTTGTTCCGGGATATTAGATTTTTTTTAAGAAAAGAATAAACTAGTCTCGGTCTCAGTCAGATATATAATATTTTTACCTTAAAATTTACTTCGTAACAAGTGTTTCGACCTTACGGTCATAATCAGACCTAAAATATATATACATTAAAAATCTGGATTTCTTTAATCATAAATCTATTCACCTTTCTTTTTAGTACTTTCTCGAAATTCTAAAACTACTTTTAACGAGCGTTTGCTTAAAAGTTTTTCTTTTTTTGAGAATTCTAAATATTCCTGGCTGTCAAAATCGAATATTTTTTGGAGGTAATTTTTTTCAATCCCCAAAGACAAATTCAATAATTTTCTTATTCCTTAAATCGTCTTTTGTATACGTAAAACTTCAAATTGTGTGAAAATGGATCACGAAGAGAAATTTTCAGCAGCTACCATATATTCTAAGTTTAATAATAATTTTTGTTGGAATTATCATAAATTTGGTCTCGGCACGCATTCGCAATTTTGCTTATGACAGGAGATTTTTGTGGAAGAAAAATGAAATTTATTTTCCTACCGATTTATGTTAGAAACTGTCGTACTTACGAAAAAATCATTTGGTGCGTCTTTGTTAAGGGTAGCTTTTCTTAATTTTTTAAATTTACGTATTTGTGAAACTTCTTTGCAATCGCAGAATGTCTAACAGTGTAAAATTTCCTCTAAATTTCCGATTTTGAAAATTGTCACTGAATCATTAAATGTGTAATAGACGAGTTTAATTATTATATAAATAATGAAATATTAAATTAATATGCTGTTACTTTTGTTTTGTCGATAATAATAGTTGTTTGTTATTATATCAAACCGTTTATAAATAAATTATACCAAACTTTTAAACTTTGATTTATTTTTATAAACCACGTGTCCGGGTGAAAATTTATAAAGTGCAGCACCACTTTCAACCCTGTTATTTAAATTTTATAAAAAAAAAATTATACAGGGTGCTTCAGAATCACCAAAAAGTTTCGATGATTTTATTTTTAAACATCTTGCATTTTAATGCATTTATTTACTTTTTTATTATTGATTTCTTGATAAAAGTTGGTGGTTCAAAAAAGTGGATTTCACTAACAATTTCAAAAAAATAAAATTTTTCTGACGGTAGTTTTAAGGGCCATAAAAAATCGTAAATATAAAATGAGTAAAATTTCTTATATTATAGTTATGAAGATATTTAAGGTCAAACAGCAAAAAAACATTTTTCTATTTAAATCTTTCCTTAGCTATTACTAATATGACATAACTAATACTAAACCTTTATTTACGATTTTTTACGGCCGCGGCAGTCACAAAAATTTTAATTTTTGAAATACACTTTTTCGTATTTTTTGAATGCCCTGTATATCTGACTTAAAGCTGAATATTTTGAAAACTATTTTTTCGACAAACACACAAGTTTTATCAAGAAGAAAGTTTTTCGAAAAATTGATAATAAAAAAGTTTCCCATTTAGTGCAGACTTTTCCACGACATAATATCTAAATTAATTGTTTTCAAGTTATTATTAAAACTCCCACTTTTGCAATGTGAAGTCGTTCCTGTTCATCTTAGAACAAAAAAACTGTCGCATCCACCATACTAATATTTGGGCTCAAAAAAATATAGCAAATAATACATTATCTCAAAAATAGCTACACCACTGGTAAGCCCCGCGAAGATATCTGACAACGTTGCAATTTTCACCGCAAACTATTCTTTATGCGATCAGTCCGTCTTTTTTCCACTCATACACAACAACAAATTGATGTTTGATTCTATTTATTTCATTTTTATGAATGAAATGCGGGGTCTATTTCTTTTTGACGTCATTGGTTCTTCCCATTCCGAATGAAAATTGTATGTCTTTACTTTTTTACTAGTGCTTTCCATAATTTTTTGTATTGCTTACTCTGTGTACTAACATATCTATTAATGCCTTTTAGTTTTAAACTGAACGCCTGTTGCCCAGAGCGCTCACCGCAGTGTTGCCGCTGATAGCTTTCATATTGTTTTTTTTTTTAAATTTATGAAAGCTTCTATTTTACAAGATATGTTGTGAGCTACCAGAAATGTGTTCGCGAGCTACCGGTAGATCGCGATCGACGGGTTGGCGACCACTGGGCTAGACATACCTAGATGCTCTTGGTTTAGAACGGTTGGATTAAGGGCGGCGCAGCGATAGCAAAGGACGTAATAGAAAGGTATTACCATTTTTAATTCAGCCAAAGTTTTTGTAGCTTAAATTTGACTGATTATTTTATATAATTTATATTTTAGCATGTAAGTATAACAAATACTATTATTTTGTTTTCTTTTGTACGATTTTTAGTGACAATTTATAATAAAAAATAGTTTTCTCTGTTAACTTACATTTTTATTTCTACCTACATATTTCCAAAATCCGCCAATAAATCATAACGTTGCACCGGCCCCCACGACGAATTGACAACATCGCTTAATCTAATAGGAAAAGTGCACAAAAGTGCCTAATTCAAGTGCTGTCATACGCAAAACCAAAAATATCCTAGGAACAACCCTGCCTAACCAAAAAGGTACGTATTAAGGCACACATTGTCCATCGCCAACGTCCGAATTCCGGTACAGCACTCCAATAACAAGAAACAATAAAAATACCAACGATTATTGCACTACACTCTATAGGTATTTCAAGTTTTCAGATGGAGAAATCCGAACCGTTTGCAATTATAATACCAATATGCTTGTTTTGGTATTTTGACACGCTTTTTTCTTAAGGATCCATAATATCGACCGGGAATTTTAACCGTGGGTCACGTTTAAACACCATAAATTATACCCAGTTATGGGTTCTCAAATTACGCTCTGAAAGAGTTTGTACTGCCTGGAGCTCGGACGGTAGAACACACAAACTCTCGGTTTCAAGTTACAGTTTATTTGTGGATCACGACTTTTTCGATATTAATTTTACGATGTTGCACTACAAATTTTGGTTTGTTAAATGAAACAAATGGATGTATTATTAACAACGTTTGAATTTGCTTCAAAATCAGATTAATTAGAAAACTACATTATTTACTTTGTTTGCTTTTATTTACGGGAAGACCCAACTTCTAAAATTAAAACTTAAAAGTTAAACAGAATGTACAAATATACAAACATATCTAATATGTAATAATTGCTGCACAGGGGTTTTCTTTAAAATTTGCCACCGCTTAAGAATATATATTTTTATCGTAAGAAAAAAAGGTGGTTTAATAAAATTTTGAAGATTTTTAATGAAAATTATCTGTGTGCGAACTAAAAAAAACAAATAACAATTGAAAAGTTAAAAATGAACGTCAATTTTGTTATTTTTCATAAAATTCCATGTTTCTCACTTTTTAGATTCTCCTTACATTTATTTCTCTTTTCAACCATATATACTCTTCAAAATTATAATGAATTCTGAAAATATATTTCTAGTTGGTAATAATAACAATAATTTCTTTTTAATTCTGTATATAATAGAATGGCTGCAATTCAATTTGAAATTTATAAAATTAATTTAAATTTCTTTTATGTAAGTACACCAAAGCCTCATCAGTCAATTCCCATAAAGGGAACAACTGTTTTGTACTTTTAGTATTATTTTTTACGCGCCCTATATAAGATATTCGCGACTGGACACCATAATAAAGCCCGGGACACGAAAGAAAACCGGGCGGTCTTTAAAATAAAGGTTCATAGTCTTCAGCAAGAGGAAAAATAAAATTTGTGTACGCAAATAAATTTTATGTTATTTTACTTGTAATAGTTTGCCACTTCACCTATAAAGTGCGCCAACTAAGCGGTACGGAAAATTAAACGAGGATTTAGTAAATTTCGCACTGGTCCACTTGTAATTGGAATGTGACTAGAGTGTCCATGCACTTGCCGCTAGAAGGTTCTAGCTATTTCCAATGACGTTTTTTTTTTATTTCTATATAAATGCGTTGCGTTGAATTTGAATTATTATTTCGAAGTAACGGTGGCGAGCAAAAGAGGAAAAACAATTCGAAGCGGTGCACGTGAAGTTATTGCGAGCGTTATAGAGGCCTGTACTAGAGAAGCTGAAAACAATAGTTTGACTATTCCAATTCAAAATAGAACAGAACGCGCTGCATTTTACACTGGTGTTTCGGAAAGTAGTGTAAGAAAAATTCAAAGAGAACATAATGATCGGTCATACAAAGATAAAATTGACGATGGTGATTTTCAAGTAATTCGACGAACAACAGAGGATTTTTATATAAACTTGAAGAAGGTTCCGACCTGCAAACCCCTACTTCGTGCAGTAAAGAACAAAATAGATTTTCCGTACGGGTATAAAACCTTAAATCGGCTTTTACGATCAAATGGTTTCGCTTGGCGCAAGTGCCAAAATAAACAAAAATTGCTCATTGAAAGACCAAATATTTTTCACTGGCGGGTGAAATATATATCAACCGTAAGGCAATATAGTTAAGAAGGACGCAATATTGTATATCTAGACGAAACCTGGGTAGATAATGATATGACAGTGAACAAATGCTGGCAAAGTGAAAGTGTTACAGGTTTGTTCAGAGAATCCGCTCTAGTAGTCGCTTTATTACACAGGGGAACAGTGATTCTGCGGCGCGGGTTCTGAAAGTCGATTTTGAGTAATTGTGTTGCCCCAAATACGAGGAGTATGGGAAAAAATCTTAATTGACTCTAGTTTCTGAGATAAAAAAAAGTGTCATATAAATTAAAACAAAAAAAAATTATTTATATTGAATATCTATATTTTGAATGCCACCAGCTATTTTATTATGTTATATTAAATTAAAACTAAGCCAATAAAACTGAAATACTAAAAAAAGTTAGTTGAAACGTTTGGTATATGACCGTCTCTTGTATCTTTGTTCTGGGCAATCCCTTTGTAACGTCCAGCAGTAATCCGCCATCATATGACGATCCCACCGGCCTTGGTATCTTTCTTCCATTATTTTTATATCCTGATGGAATCGCTCTCCTTGTTCTTCGCTGTAATCGCCCAAGTTATCCGGGAATCGATCCAAATGGCTATGCAAGAAATGAATTTTTATACTCATGTTAGCTCCTAGTTTTTCAAAAGTTTTTAACATCTGTGTGACAATTTCGCAATATTCTGCTGCCTTGTGATTACCCAAAAAGTTTTTGACATCAGATACAAAGCTTTTCCATGCTTCTGCTTCGACCTCATTCATGTGATTTAAAAAGTTCTTGTCTTTTATAAGATTGCGGATTTGGGGACCATCAAAGATACCTGCTTTTAATTTCTCCATGCTAAGGCTTGGAAATGTTTGACAAATATATTTAAAACAATCACCATTTTTATCCAGAGCTTTAACGAACTGTTTCATGAGCCCAAGTTTAATATGAAGTGGCGGAAGAATGATTTTTTTCCCGGCTAATTAGGGGTTCGTGAATAATATTGGCATTCTCAACAGTCATATTTTCTCTCGACGGCCAGTCCTTTCTAGTCCAGTGCTCTTGCTTTGCCCGACTATCCCATAAACAGAGAAAACAGGGGTATTTAGTATACCCACCTTGTTGACCTAATAAAAAGTTCACCATTTTTAAATCCACACATACAGACCACTGATGTTGTACAAACAAAATTTTCTCTAAAACCAGTTTAATGTTTTGGTATTCTTCTTTAAGTTTGGTAGAGTGACCTATCGGGATTGAAGCTAATCTATTTCCATTGTGCAGTAAAACACATTTTAGACTTCTTTTAGAACTGTCTATAAAAAGCCGCCAATCTTCTGGTCGGTATTCGGAAAAATCCATTAAATGTAGAAGTCCGGAAACATCGTTACAATATACTAAACTATTTTCCTCGGTAAAATAAGGAAGAATGTTTTTCTCTCTCGTTCGATAAGATGTTATGTTTACCTCAGGCTGTAGGCACTGTTTTTCTTTAAGTCTTGATGCAAGAAGCTCTGCTGATTTCTTAGACAAATTTAAATCTCGAATCAAGTCATTTAACTCTCCTTGTGAAAAACCCCTCACCGTTGCAGTTGCACTATAATATTCGAATTCACTTTCACTGTCGCTGTCACTTTGAATGTCCATCATTTCGACATCATCACAAGTAACGTTTGACAAGGTACTAAATATCGGCACTGGCAATGAGTCACTATGCAACACTGGTGATTTAGCCGACTGTATATTTGGAAAAACCCAAGTACGCTTTTTATATTTATTCATACCTTTTATATTCACGGCACAAAAGTAACAATCATCAACATGATTTGATGGCTCACACCACGTCATCGGCACCCCAAATGGAAGTCCTTTGCGTCCCCCTTGGGTCCAGTAGCGAAGTGACTCTACACAAGATTTACAAACTTTATGAGGCACCCACCATTTATCCTGCTGTCCAAGATACTTGCCAACATATGCTTGGTATGCTGGTTTTACAAAACCGTTAATGTTTCTTTGCTGTTTTTCTTGACAGAATTTTCCACATATGTAGCAAAATTTGTCGGGATGGTTCACACAACTCTTGCGTGAAGAATTCATTGTTATTTTTAAATTTAACACCAACTTAAGCGACTTAATGAACAAACTGATATAGTAGCAATTAAAAATACGTTCTTTTAAAAAATTCAGACAGTGACAAAAAAGCACTTGATATCTAATAAAATAATTTTAAACTGACTGAAATGTCACTGTCAAAAAAGATTTGTGCACTCGATTTTATTTCATGGCCCGCTTAGATGCGATAAGTAAAGTCGCCGCGAAGGCAACAAATAAACACTTTTTGTTGCATAGAATAAAAGGCGTTATCGCTAACTGTAAACGAAAGTAGAGTCAATTTAAACAAACAAAATATGTAGTTAGGACTTATTGTGTTTAATGTCACTAATTTACTACAAAAACTAATGCCGCAGAAAAGTTTTTTTTTTGTTCCCCAGTGTTATAGTTCTTGCTGGTTGAGAAGCCGGACTAACAACTGCAGACTATCATGGACAGATGAATAAAGATAATTTTGAAAAGTGGTTGCTCGAGAAGCTTCTACCTAACATTCTTCCCAAATCAGTCGTGGTAATGGATAATGCGTCTTATCATTCTCACGTAGAAGATAAAGTGCCAACTAAATACTCTACAGAAACTCATATGATATCGTGGCTTAAATCGAACAATCTTGTATGTGATCCAACATGGAGAAAATATCAATTATATGAAGTAATATCAGCCAACAAGCCTAGAGAAAAAAAGTATAAAATTGAGACCGTCGTACGTAACCTCGGTCATTCACCTTTAAGGCTGCCTCCATACATGTGCGACCTCAACCCTATTGAACTTGCATGGGCAGGAGTAAAAAAATATATTCGAGAGCGCAACACCGGTGAACTTTCAATTAAAGATTTAAATAAAATAACATTAGAAGCGATTGACTCAATATCGGCTGAAAATTGGAAATCGTATGTTAAACATGTTCATTCTATTGAAGATAAATACTGGGAAGTAGGTGGCAAATTTGAAACGGTTATTGACGATTTAGTTATCACACTGGGATCTTTAAGTAGTGACGACGAAACCTCATCATTTTCAGAGGAAGACAACGATTTAGAAGGAATCGAACCATTAGAATCACAGCCGTCAACCTCAAAAATGGCTTAGTTTTTTTTTTAATATATTTTGTAAAATTGTTCATAAAGTAGCTGTCAATAAACTGCTTCAAAATAATTAATTTTCTGTTCAATACCGGGTGTCAAAAAATATCTAATATTGCAATTAATATTTGAAAAACTATAGAAATCATATTTTTCCAAAATTAACACATCAATGTAGTTATAGTAGGGGAGCCAGCACTGATTCCAGTGAACAAGATTTATCAAAATTTTAACTTATGTAGTACGACTTTGGGTTATTCGGGTATGCCAAAAGTGACCGATTGTCTCCGTCTGTCATATTACTTTGTACAGGGGGCGTCATTGTGAAATACTATACAGGGGGTTTCCTAATTGCGTGCTAATGTTAAAGGGGAGAGATTCTTGGACTTTTTTAAGAAAAACGTTTAATATGAACCTAAAAGTATTAACTTTGGAGATACTGAGTTTTAAAAAAACATTTTTTTAAAAATTCTAATTCTGATGCAACTATAGATAAATAACCGTGTGAAATTTGATACACGTCTTTTATGCATAAAAGGGCATTTTTTATTAACAATCAATTTTTGAAATTTCTACCAGTGGCGTGCATATATAATTAACCTAGGTAAATCCGTAGGCTCCTTAATGTGCATAGAAGACGTGTATCAAGTTTCATGCAGTTATCTACAATAGCATCAGAATTGGGATGAAAAAAAAATTTTCTTTTTAAACTTTACCATCCTGTATCCCAAAAGTTAAGACTTTTAGGACATAATAACACCCCCTTTAACATCAGCACGCAATTAGGAAAAGCCCGGTATAGTACTTCACAATGACGGCCACTGTATAAAGTAATATGACAAACGGAGACAGACGGCCACTTTTGGCATACCCGAGTAGCTCAAAGTCGAACTGCATAAATTAAATGATGCTGGTGGCTATTGTAAAATCTGGACTTGTAAATCGTGTATCACTATACTGGGTGGACCAATAACAGTGGACGTAGGCAGTAGCCCGGGAAACGTTAATGACAGAACTCAAGAAAAAATATATTTATAGGTAAATCGATCAAGAAAAATCAAAATTAAATCATTTTAAAATTCGAAAGTTCGCTGTTTTTGCGACACAAAAGAGATATAGAAGTGCGGTACACGAAAGAAAACAGACAAATATACATAAAGATTCATTAAGCACAGTTACGTTTTTTAATTATCTGAAGTGCGTATAGTCAAAAAGGAGTGCCATATTATTTAAAGAACGACCGATTGACTCCGCCCGGTTTTTTTTTCGTGTCCCGCACTTTATCATCGGTTAATTCCGATTTATTTTATAATTAAATGTAGAGAAAAGAGCTAAAAAGAAAGTAAAATACTTAAAGAAAAATGTATGTTTAAAAAAAAAAAGAAATATAATTAATATGTTATTTTAAGATATATATTTTTTTAATACATATGACTATTATTAATCATTGCATTGAACAAAATATGATTTAATAATTAAAAACAATATTTAATATAAAGATATAATATTAATTACTTACTTTTTGGAGTATAATAGCTTTTTCTACATTTGATTATAAAAATAAATATTATTAGAAGAACATATTGGTATTAAGTAACAAAACGATCATTTAAAAAAAATCATGTATATTGGTGCAGAACAACTCCCTCACAAACTTGCTGAAAAATCTGGCTTACACCGGTTGCACAAAACTTAATTACTGTTTAGAATATTTAACCGGGCTTCGGATTTGACAAGCTGCTTACAAAAAATTAGGAACCCGCTGTCAAATTTGACATTCCGTTAAATATTTTAAACTTTAACTGAGCTTTCTGCAACCGGCCATTAATGTTTTAAATATATAGATTAAGATTATCTGCAATCATACAATTTGGCTAATATTTTTTTAAAGGAATAAATGATTGTCCTAAAAATTTAAAAAAAAAACTTTTTTTTTTGAAAATTCATCTAACAATACCACCTTTAATTTATTCATGGCACACTCGGACCTTTTAACAAAACTGTTTTACAAAAAGGAACCAGCGAAGTTACTACTAGAAAAGTATTGTTTAATAACGTGCAAATTTATAAAATGTTGTTTTTATTTGTTATTAATATATTTTTATTTTAATATCTATATCATTTTTTCGTAAATTTACTTACATAATCTATAAAAAAAATCAATAATGGCATTTATTCTTTTCATCCATAAAAAGGTCTTTATTCCAGGAAATCGAATTTTACCTACTTTTTAAACATTTAATTAGGCCGCCATTTTGTTTTTTCATATAGATTATATAAAATTTTAGCAGTTGATCCCTGTTCCACTCTTGATTTTGTTGTAAATTTTCAACTTAATTCGATAAGTAATTTTCTAATGCTAATATTTTAAACATTTAATTAGGCCAGATGCCCCCGTTTGATTTCACCATAATGGCTCGCCACCAAAATTTTACCAGTTCATCTCAATGCCACACTTGATTTTTGTGCAAAATATGAGGTAAAAAATAACCCGGATCATACCTCGTTATGAATATTTCCTTTTATTAGGAATAGTGAACTGTGAATCAATTTAGTTCAGTACATAGCTATTTAGTTATACCTATATACTACCTTTTCAAACATTTTTATTGGTCTCCATCTTGTTCGAACATACTGGATTCCTATCAATATTTTAGCAGGTTGATTTTTAGGAATAATTTAAAATAAAATCAATAAGTAGTTTTTACATTGATACACATCGCCACGTTGTTACGTCATGTGGAATTCGTACCAGTTTATTTGGCATCTATTATCTTCCGCTATCTTGAATTCGTAACACAATTTTACCAATTTATCTCTATATCACGCTTAATGCTTGCACAAAATTTGAAATTAATCTAATAGTAGTTTAACTCCGCTGTACCAGTCCCAAGCCTGGAGTCCCAATGATGGGAAAGGAGGAGGGGGAGGAGTAACAACCTCGTTAAAAAACCAGGGTTCATTTGGCCCGGATGATAGCACCCTGTAAGGGCTCCTGCCAGGATACGGCGAAGAAGCTGCTGCCTTGTAGAAGGGTGTTGGTTCACCAAAGGCTAAAGGAAGACAACCTTGAATAAAAACTACCTGGCCCTCCTGGTAGGGGGTTGAGGCATCGGGCTAACTCCCCGATACTCGGAGAAAAAATCCAAGTGTTAAAAGGCCCAGTCAACAGCCTCGGAGCGGACCGAAAATATTACGACGAACCAAGCTACGAAAAAGGATAATGAATTTTGGCACATGGAACGTACAATGAAGTAATCTCAGAACTCAGAAGATCAAAAATTCAAATAGCAGTTATAACTGAAACTAAGAAGAAAGGCCAAGGCTCGGAAAACCTAGGACACTACGACCACTTCTATAGTGGAGTTCCAAAAGAAAAAAGAGGGCAACAAGGAGTATCTATCCTCATTTCCAAGAATTTAAGAAAGTTTATAACATCATGGGAGCCTATAAACGAAAGAATAATAAAAATGAACGTAACACTGTATAGTGTCAGGCTTACAATATTTGGGGTATATGTCATAAACGATGACGCCTTAATTAATAAAAAGGATGAGTTTTTTGAACAGCTACACCGAGAAATATCCAGCATTGGTAGATCCAGGGAAGTCATGATACTGGGGGACCTAAACGGAAGAACTGGAACAAGGCTGAGGAACAAAGTTGTGGGAGGATTTGGCGAGGACCACACAAACGACAACGGCCTGAGACTAATTCAAATGTGTGAGCAAAATGAATTAAAAATAATGAACGGATACTTTCAGCACCCATGGATACACAAATACACATGGACCCAAACCACTAGGAATCTGCGCTCCATCATAGATTACATTATTATAAAACAGTCAACAGGTATGAGAACACACGACGTCAGAGTACAGAGAAGCGCAACATGCGGCAGCGACCACCATCTGCTAAAGGCCAAGATACTGCTAGCACATAAAATCGATAAAAAACAAAATGAAGAAAGTATTCAAGAACAAAACCAATCTACTGAAATGAAACAACCAAAATTCAGGCTAGAAAGCTTAGACCATGAAAGCACTAAGCAACTATACAGAAAAAGACTCGACCAAAAACTACAACCGCAAAAATTCAAGAATAATACGGAACACTACGAATATATTAAGCATTGCATAAAGCAAGCAGCCGAAGAAGCTTTAGGATATCTAGAAGACAAACAATATTGTAAACCGTATTGGTGGGACGAAGACATAGAACAGGAAATCGAGGTTAAAAGACAGAAATACCGACGTTACTTAAGCAATAAAACAGATCAGAACAGAAGCATCTTCAAAGAAGCACAGGCTCAAGTAAGAAGAAAAATATCCCAGAAGAAAAACGCAACATGGGAGAAAAACTGTGATAGAATAAATACTTACCTTGGAGGGACAAAAAGTGCTGAAAGCTGGAGAGTGCTGAGGTCGCTGCGCCAAAATAATAAGAAAGACCTCTTATCCCCGATAACCGCAGCAAAATGGGACGGATACTTAAGCAAACTCTTAAAAGAAGACCGCGTACAATTTCTGGAAAGCAAAACATCCGCCCAAATACACGTTACAGCGTCACCGATCCGGATCACCGTGAAGGAAGTAAAAGACACCTGCCGGAACTTTAAGAATAAGAAAGCACCTGGACCGGGTAATATCCCAGCAGAATTAGTGAAATATGGATCTGATCTCCTATTCGACCACGTAACTCAACTCTTACAAAACTGTATCAGCAGCGGTGATATCCCGGACGAATGGAAAATATCATTCCTTACTCCCATCCATAAAAAGGGATCCAAAGAAATTTGTGACAACTACAGAGGCATTGCTGTAACAGGTACACTCAGTCGAATTTACGGGAAAATACTTAAGACCAAAATAGAACGCGAATACGCAGACAGCGAAGCAGAGGAACAGGCAGGATTTCGAGCAGGAAGATCTACAGTGGATCACTTATTCTGTGTTACACAACTGTTCGAGAAGATGTCAGCATTCAATCGAGAAGTACATCTCTTATTCGTGGATTTGAAAAAGGCGTACGACAGCATACCGCTATCAAAACTTTGGGAGGCATTGGAATGGACGAACCTAAACATACACCTAATAAAAGCAGTGAAGGAACTATATAGGAGCTGCCACATAAAAGTAAAAGTCAGAGCCAAAATCTCCAACGGATTCACACCAAGTAAAGGCCTTAAACAAGGATGCTGTCTGTCACCCACCCTATTCAAAATCTATCTAGAACAAGCATTGAAGATATGGAAACAGAAATGTAGGAATATGGGAATCCCACTCAATAATACGAATCTGTATACCCTTAGTTTTGCGGATGACCAAATTATCATGGCGCAGGATTTCGAAAATATAGAGTATATGACGCGAAAGCTCATTGAAGAGTACAGGCACTGGGGACTAGAAGTCAACATCTCGAAGACCGAATACATGTGCGTCGGTGGAACTCAACAAGATCTGGTACTAGAAAATGGCCAAATCATCAGATCCTGCCAAACATATAAATACCTAGGAACGAAGATATCGAATACCGGAACACTGGATGAGGCCATTAAGGACAGAAACACCCAAGGCAGAAAGGCAATAGCTATGTTGAATAGCATCCTATGGGATCAAAAAATCACCAAACGAAACAAACATCTGATATACAACACCATCATAAAAAGCATAGTCACATACAGCAGCGAAGTATGGCAACTGAAAGAGAAGACTATACAAACATTAAACGCGACTGAGATGGACTTCTGGAGAAGAGCAGCAGGAAGATCACGACTCGAAAAAATCCCAAATGAGACGATCCGTAATAACATGAAAGTTAAACACACGTTAACCGACGATATACGAACAAAGCAACTGAGATGGTACGGACACGTCCAAAGAATGGAAGACCGACGACTCCCCAAGCAAATTCTCACCTGGACCCCAACAGGAAGAAGAAAAAGAGGAAGGCCTAGAAGGAGTTGGAGAGAGGGGATAGACTCGGAGATCAGAGAGCGAGGACTAGAGGATCTGTGGACCGACAGAGAACAATGGCGACTGGAAATCGGAAGACGTCGGAGAACGTTTTGAACCCGATATATATATATATATATATATATATATATATATATATATATATATATGTAGTTTTTTTAGGCCGATTTTTATAAAATTTTACACGTCGCCATTTTGTTTTGCTATTTTATGTTCATACCACAATATTACCAGTTCATTCTTATGTGACACTTGATGTTTGTGCAAAATTTGTAAATGTTGTAAATTGGATAATTAGTTTTTTTTGTAATAATCCTTTTAACGTTTCACTAGGTCGCCATCTTGTTCTGGCATACTGTCTGATGAGGAGTTTTTAAGCTATGCCGCAAACTGAGAGACAAATAGACAAACCGCCAGACGGACTGAGGGAATTGATAAAACATATTTTTTGGCATTTAGGGACGCTAAAACGCGAAGATATGTAAAACCTAAGACGGTAATTTTTTCAGATTACAAACATTTTATTTGGCCGCCATCTTGAATTAGTATCGCAGTTTGAATAGTTCATCTCTATACCACAATTAATCACAGCACGCAATTTGAAATCAGTTCGTTAAGTAGTTTTTCACGCAGGCTGAATTTTTAAATATTTTATTAAAACTCCATTTTGTTTAGCCATCTTGTATTCGTACCGAAATTTCACCAGCTGATTCCTACATAATGCTTGATTTTTGCTAATTTAAGATAAATTGGATAATTATTTTTTTTATAATGCTTTTTTTAAACGTTTCACTAGGTCGCATCTTGTTCCGGCACATTGAATTTTTACCAAAATATTACCAGGTCATCCCCAGACGAACCGACGGAATTGATAAAACAAATTTTTTGGCATCTAAGGTGATTTTTTCAAATTATAAAAATTTTATTTGGCCGTCATTTTGTTCCGCCATCTTGAAATAGTACCACAGTTTTACCAGTTCATCTCTACACTACAATTGCTTATGGCACACAAATTGAAAACAATTCATTAAGTAGATTTTTTAAGCTAAATTTTTAAATATTTTATTAAGCCGCCATTATGATCCCACATCTTGGATTCGTACCAAAATTTTAAATGTTGATTCTCGATTTTTGTGCAAAATTTGAAAAAAATTGGATAAGCTAATAATATTTTTTTAACCTTTCACGAGGCCGCAATTTTGATTTACCATATTGGATTTTTACCAAAATGTTAGAAGGTCATCTCCATATGACCCTTAATTTTTGACCAAAATTTGAAGTCAATCAAGTAAGTAGTTTTTTAGCTATGCCGCGGACAGACAGACCGACGAAATCGAGAAAACATGTTTTTCGGCCTCTAGGATATCTGAAACGTAAAGATCTGAAAAAATCTCGGAGGGTGACTTTTTCCCGAACAATACTTCCCTTTTACCAGGGAAGTAAAAACGTTTGTTTAAGTCGCCATTTTGTTTTTGCCATATATAATGGACAAAATGTTACTAGTTCCTGTTCCACACTTGATGGTTGTGCAAGAATTCAACTGGATAAGTAGTTTTTCAATAAGAACATTTTAAACATTCCATTAAGCCGCCATTTTGTACCACCACAATGACAAAATTTTACCAGTTTATCTTATATCACACTTGATTTTTGTGTATAATTTAAAAAATTAATTGAATAAGTAATTTTTTCGGAACGATTTTATAAACATTTAATTGGACTGCCATTTGTTACGCCATCTTGGATTCGTAACAAAAAGTTTACCAGTTTATATTGATACAACACATGATTTTTGTGCAAAATTTAAAACAAATAGATGAATTAGTTTATCTATATTGATTTTTTAACATTTTATTAGCCGCCATTTTGTTGTACGCCATCTTGGATTTGTACCAACATTTTGCCAGTTCATCCCCGTATCAGATCTATTTGAGGGTAAATTGGATAAGTATTTTTTTTACATTATGTTAGGTCGTCATTATGTTCAGATATACTGGATTTGTACCAAAAGGTTACCATCTCATATCCATATGACCCTTAAATTTTGACCAAAATTTGAAGTCAATCGGATAAGTAGTTTTTTAGATATGCCACGAACAGTTCGATAGACAGATATTTTTTCCGGCATCTAGGGACTCGTGAAGATCTGAAAAAATCTTGGAAGCTGATTTTTTCACGATTACAATATTTTCCTTTATAAGGAAAATAAAAATAGGGCACAAATTCCAAGCAATATGAATGGTCATGGTACAAAACATCTGAGGACCTCGATTTCTAAAAATAAAATTACAGATCAACCCACTTCACTACAATAAATCGTATTATAGTATTTACACAATATAAATGACTAAAATTGTGTCTTGGCCATTATTTCAGTTTTGAAAATATGGCAACCCTATCAGAAACTGGTTTGCGTTTACCTTAAAATGGAAGAACTGAGCTTTTACAGAAAGAAGATGACATTCAACAAAACATAACAAATATTCTACAATGTATAAAGAGGTTTTACATACGGTAAGTATGCTATGCTATACCTATTTTTCTTTTCAACACAGGTTTTTAACCAACTTCATAAAAGAAGGTTCTCAATTTGACACTATGTCTTTTATTTATTTATATGCATCGATTACTCCGCAGGGTTAGGACATTACCGTAGTATAGTAGCAAGCATATTTTAAAAATTTGAAAAATGGCGGAATAGAGCCACTTGCAATTATTTAGGTGATCACCGCAGCCAATATATGTTGCGTTCACCATATCATCAGAATAAAAGTATGCATGTTAATATCGTATTTATATGGTTTTCCGGGGTTTCAATAGCACGAAGTTCAATTTTGATCATCTTTTTAAATTTTGACAATTTTTATAATATTAATACAGCGATTCTAGCAAAATTTCATATGCAATAGACCCAGCAGCTACTTATTTATTTTATTAGGGACCTCCAAAATTTGAACTCAAGTTCAGGCTTTAAAATATAAATCTTGACATCAATAGAACTAAAAAGGATGAAATAAAAAATTAGAACGGACTAAAAAAAGCACCAAAAAGTAAAAAATAATATTTTATTTCGCATTGAAAATTTGATTTTAAAAAGTTTAAACTATATAAAAAAAATAGAACAGACTTTAAAAGAGCACTAAAAGTAAAAATACTATTTTATTCTATATTGAAAATTTGATTTATGAAGTCGGTGCTTAAGAAATTAGTCTACTTAATGTGGTATATACAGGGTGGCCCATCGAAAACGTACCGCAAGGCATAACGGCCAGGGTAATTTTTTTTCAAAAAATCCAAAAACACGTCAATTTTGTTTGTGAGGGGGACAACTTTTGCCCTTAAAATGATCGCAAAATTTTTAACCCTCTAAGCGGGGGTGTCATCCCCCAAACTTTTTCAAATGGGAAGAGGGGTCAAGTGGTACCGCAATGAAAAGGGCTTTCTATTCTCTATACATTCCCGCTTTGGTTTTGAAAATCGGTCAAGTCATTTAGAAAATATGAAGGATTCAAATTTGAAAAATACATTTTTCAAAAAACGCATGAATTGAATTAAATAAAAAAAAACTTACCGTATTAATGAAGCAAATGCTGAAAATGTTGCCCGTCGACCTCCATACAGTAATACAAATTAGCTTCAAATCGTTCTCGAACATTCTGAAGAACTTGAGGGGTCACTTCGCGACAAACGTCAATAATTCGTGTTTGCAGATCTTCTAATGAGGCAAGTGGAGTGCTATACACTTTACTTTTTATGTGTCCCCATAGAAAAAAGTCTAAAGGAGTCAAGTCGGGTGACCGGGGAGGCCACTCAATGGCACCCCTTCGTCCTATCCACCGCCCGGGAAAGTTAGTGTTTAAATAATTAAGCACATTTTGAGAGTAATGTGGAGGTGCACCGTCTTGTTGAAATATCAGTTCCGCTTCAACGTATCCAGGATTATTTTCGATGATGTCAGTTAGAGCTGGGTCGATGGTATTTTCCAGTAAATCTAAGTACATATCACCTGTTAGAGTTCCAGGAAGAAAAAAAGGACCCACAATAGAATTTCCAAAAATACCAGCCCACACGTTCAATTTCTGAGGATGTTGTGTGTGCACCTCGTGAAATACCCTGGGGTTGTTCTCAGCCCAGTACCGACAGTTATGCCGATTAACTACACCGTTCAAAAAGAAAGTGCACTCATCCGAAAAACACACATTGAATAGAAAATTATTATTATTGGCCACTCGTTCACTAATAGTTTCACAAAATTGCAAGCGGCGATCAAAATCGTCTTCGTTGAGTTCTTGTACCAACTGAATTTTATACGGGTGGAAATGGTGTTTTTTCAATATTCTTTGGACACTTGTACGATTCACGCCGGTCTCATTGGCTAATTTTCTTGTACTCAGCGTACTATCCATGGCAACTTGGCCCAATACAAAGACCTCCATAGCTTCATTTACTACAGGATTTTCCATCTGCCTCTTTTTATTCATAAGGGATCCAGTTTCGCGAAATTTTGCTACTAACTCGCGAACAATTTTGCCGGAAAGGTGTTTTTCAGGATGTCGTTCATTAAATATCTGCGCAACCCGATTGCCACATTCATTATTTTTTTTTTTCTGCAAGTGAGTACACCATAATTATTGATAAAAAATTTAATGATATTAAGAAATTTAAACGCACAAGTTACAGAACAGCTATCTAGCAACTACCGCACCTGATCGTTGTGGCATGTCAAATCACTAAAATCAGCAGTAAACATCTAAAATAACAGGACAAAAATAGCGAATTGGTCGAAGGAATTTATCCTTATCATTTACTCTGATAATTTGTAAATAAACATTTTAAATTTTAATCCTTCATATTTTCTAAATGACTTGACCGATTTTCAGTGGCGGCTCGTGGTGTTTAGGCTAGGGTAGGCGACAACCACAATAATTTCAAGAATAATGACGTTATAAGAAAACGTTAAGCCGCGTACACACTTAGCTGACAACTAAGTTTTATAAATTAAATTTATCCGCCTATCTTTTAAAAGGGCGAATTTACTTATTATGACATCCGTAAAGTTATCAGCCTTCTGTAAGGAGCAGAACAACTCTTTTTCTATTGAAATTAGCGCAAGTGACGATAAACGTTCATTTTTTATTGTATTGCGAGAATACGTTTTTATTCGCTTGAAACAAGAGAAATGTCTTTCCACTGAGGTACTTGTAATAGGTATGGTAGCAATTAACGCAAAAAGTTTGTAACTTTCAGGAAATATTTCTTGAAGTTCATTTTTTACGAAATGTTTTAAAATTGCCTCGACGCTCAGCAATGCAAATTGTTCATCGAGATATATTACACTAAGCTCATTAATTAATTTTTGTTTGTCAAAGAAATTTTTATAAAAGTTGGTCACATTCGTCACAAATTCAAGCGGAAAATTTTTGCTATATTCTTCGAATTTTGAGGAATCCGCTAAAGAAAAATATAATAACTGAGACATATCTGCAAACCTAACTTCTATTTGAGTCACAATATTGTCAATTATCTCATAAAATAAAATGCGTAAAGAACTTTGCTCATCGCCTTTAATGGTGTCCGATAACTTAATTCTTTTTGACAATTGCCCTGAGTCCCTATTATTAAAAATCCTTGTTTGGGCTTGTTCAAATATTGTATTAAACATTGTCTTATTTCTCAATAACTTGATACGATCTCTTGCCATAAATATTTGCTTTTTACAATAGGTGATGTCCAATGATTTTTTCTGTAGAATGTCGAAAAGGGGGTCAGTTATGTCAAAAATATGTTTATACACAGCGGTAAGAAACGAAAATTCTAAATCGTTCATAAATTTAAGATATTCCTTGGCCCCGTTTATTGACTCAGCCGATGATGATTGGTCGTCAATAATTTTAGAAAAAACTAATTTTAGGTCTTCCCATTCAGAGTGCAAGATTTGAATGATTTTAGAACGAGAAGCCCACCTGGTGTCTGAACTGGAAGAAATCCTCTTTCCTATCGTCGAATCTAAAGTAAATGTCCGTTTTGCAGACTGATGAAAAAATCCGGGAATCGAGGACGCACTTGCGAAAAAAATTCAGCAATTTTTTATATTTTTTGAACCAGTTTGTAAAACCAAATTCAATCTGTGCGCACTACAATGCGTAAACAAAACAAAAGGAGCATCATCTTTAACTTTTTTTTGCAAACCATTCAATGAACCTGCCATCACACTAGCACCATCGTAGCATTGCCCAACTAATTTTGTTTTATAATCGAAATTGCCTATGACTGTAACAATTAATCCATACATTGCGTCCGCTGTTCTGTCTTCGCTAACGTCATGAAAACCCAAGAAACTTTCTTTGATTTCACCGTATTTATTAACGTACCGAATTGAAATCGCACATTGGGACTTCTCAGAAATATCCGTAGTATCGTCAGCTTGCACTGCAAAAAACAACGACTCTTTTATCTCCCTATGAATTGTATCTGCAAGGTAATCGGAAATACAGGATATCAAATCATTCTGGATAGTTTTTGATAAACCAGAAAAAATATTTCCAATTTTTTTTTAAATGTTGTTGTATTTCGTTATCACGTTTAATTAACAGATTAAAAGTTTCTCGAAAATTTCCCGCACTAACGGAATCGCTTTTTTCATTATAGCCTCTGAAAGATAATTCTTGCTTTGCTAGGTGACACGTAACATCGACCAAATAGCTCATTAGAAGTCTGTTTTTTCTCACCTCCTCATTATAAAAACCAAAGCGGGAATGTATAGAGAATAGAAAGCCCTTTTCATTGCGGTACCACTTGACCCCTCTTCCCATTTGAAAAAGTTTGGGGGATGACACCCCCGCTTAGAGGGTTGAAAATTTTGCGATCATTTTAAGGGCAAAAATTGTCCTCCTCACAAACAAAATTGACGTGTTTTTGGATTTTTTGAAAAAAAAATTACCCTGGCCGTTATGCCTTGCGGTACGTTTTCGATGGGCCACCCTGTATGTAGACACTGGTTATATAAATGTCTGTTTTTCAAGGTGTAAAATTTTAATATATTTTTTACCTTTTACCGCCATTTTATTTAAGTCGGTTCTATTTCCTTTATACTTTTTAATTAAATAGTTTATAAATAAAAACTTGTTTTTAAAAATATGTTTTACGTTTATTTTATTGATTCGATAGTCTGCATATTTTCCAAGCAGACGGGATTTTTAATTTGCTACAATAATTAATTTATAAAGAAAGACAATTAATTGTCTTTGTGCATCCAATCTACATATAGGTTAATACTATTCATTTGCCTACTAAAGTTCAAAATTATAATATTTTATGAAATACATCTATGCAAGTAGCTCGTCAAATGTTAGACTAGTTTTCATGCTTGACAAGTTTTTAACGATATGTTATAGATATTTGGAAAAACCGACAGACTGCATTTTTTTAGATTATATGTTTTACACTATATTCAATTAACAGTTATTACACAACACAGAAAATACATTTAAAGAATTCTATAAGAACTAAAAAAGCAATCTTAATTTCCGGCGGTAACATGCGTTGGTCTGATCCATATATTTGAGAGGGGATATAGATTGTATGTCAAAAACGTCGTATAAATAATGCAGCCATTTAACAGATAAGTAACCAGAATTTTGCCAAAGAGCGCAGGCGCAAGAGCAGAAATGACATTTACATACTTTATAAATTATTTTGCAATTGACAATCCATGTGTTCCATTTCTGGACCGAAAACTGTGAGTTACGTTGGAAAAATAAAGGTATTATTTAAGAATCTAATATTAATAATAATAACTTTATTCCGAACTAACTTATGATAAGTTCTTTACAGAGAACTATAAAAATAGAATAAAAAAAATAAATTGTCAAAAAAAAGAAAAGAGAACGTACATGTATATAAGTAGTTATATAGGTGTATTAAACAAGTGATATACAACATGTATATATATTAATTAATGCTCCAAAAGGAAAATCTTAGTAGCTTTTAAGTTTTGTGAAAAAATTTATTATTTTTAATTGAGGTAGTTCATTATAAATTTGAATTTCCCAATGAAGTAAAGATTTTTTGACAAAACTACTTTTTGTCCTCTGCATCTGTAAATGATTGCAATATCTGGTATTATGGTCATGCTATTTAGTAAAATTTATATTAGATAGTTTGTAATTAATATTTATAGAATGTATCAACACAACACACACACTTTATACATTATTCCTATAATCGGTCGAATATTTCGTCTTAAAGTTTGAATATGTTTATTCCAATTAAGATTATATATATATATATATATATATATATATATATATATATATATATATATACATATATATATATATATATATATATATATATATATATATATATATATATATATATATATATATATATATATATGTATATATATGTTGATTTTTACTCCTTCACGGATGGAAAAATACAATGTGTTTTCCTTCCGGGTGTACATCCGTTCACTACTGTCGTTCTGAAAAGAACAGTTTTGCTGACGTCTCGCCAATATCACATTTGGCATTTTCGAAGCTTTCTTTCTCGCGTCCGAATAGAGACTGAAGTGTTGGTGACTGCGACGCTGTCTTTTATACCCCCAGTCGGGGCCGAAGGTTATATCTGCGCAGGCGTTGGTCGTTATTTATGTTTTCCGGATGGTGCTGTTGTTGTTGCGCTAATTGCGCTTGAGTTTTTGCGATTTTAGATTTGTCGATTATTGTCTTCCATACTGTTGGTAGTTTTAATGATTCGTCCCTTTTATTCAAATCACCTTGTTTTTCAATTTCTATGGCTTCTCGGATTATTCTGGTCTTATAATGTTCTATTCTATATTGGCAATCTCCTTACACCCATCGAAATTTACTTTATGGCCGGTTTCCTGATGATGTAGGAATAAAGCTGAGGTTGTTTGTCTATTTCTGATGCTGAGTTTATGCTCTTCCACTCTTGCTCATATTCGCCTGTTAGTTTGCCCTACGTACAACTTTTCACGGTCCTGGCACGGAATACTGTACACTCCGTGGTTTTCCAATTTGATTTTATCTTTTGGGTTTCCGAGTAGTTTACCTATAGTTGTTTGTGGCTTGTGTATTGTTTGTATGTTGTGTTTCCTCAGAATTCTTCCGATTCTGTCTGTTGTGCCTTTTACATATGGTAAGACTACTCGTTGCTTTCCCGGTTCATATTTTTTGTTGTTCGTTGTTCGAGAAACATGTGCATTAATAGCTTTCTCTATGGTGCGATTTGTGTAGCCATTTTTCTTTAAAGCACTAGATATTACCTTAAGTTCGTTTTGTCTCGTCTGTGTTTCAGTTAGTCGCACGGATCTAGATATTAGAGTATTTGCCACAGCTTGAATTTGTGCTGGGTGATGATGTGATTTTGCATTTAAATATCCGTCTGTATGTGTTGGTTTTCTATACACGGTGTAGTCGAAATGTCCGTTATGCAGTTTTGTGACCAAAACATCTAAAAATGGTAGTTTGTTGTTTTCCTCTAACTCTAGAGTAAATTGCATTCTGGGGTGGATTGAATTTACGTGAGTCAGAAATTTTTCGAGCTCTGTATCACCATGTTGCCATGTAATAAATATGTCATCCACATAACGAATCCATAATTTGGGTTTTAAACTTGCTTTCTCAAGAGCTTCTTTCTCGAAATATATCATAAATAAATTCGCGACTACTGGTGATAGCGAGGACCCCATTGGAGCACCATCCGTTTGTTTATACATTTGCCCGTTGAAAGAAAAATAAGTATTTTTGAGGCAAAGCTCCGAGAGTTCTATTATATGTGCCTGGAAATCCTCGTTCATAGCAATCTTGTCCAATGCTTCGTCGATGGGAATACTGGGATATAACGATTTGACATCTAGGCTTGCTATGATATCGTTTTTTTCAAGGACGATATCTCGTATAATTCGAGTGAAATGCTCCGAGTTTTTAACGAATGAATCAGCTTTTCCTACAGTTGGTTGCATAATTTCAGAAAGGTATTTCTCCAGTTTTTGTAGCGGCGAATTAACAGCACTAACAATAAGTGTGATAGGCGCCCCTGGTTTGTGTATTTTTGGTAAACCATAGAGTTTAGGACATCTGCTCGACTTTTCCCTTGGTATGATTTTTTGTTGAATTTCGGGGTTTATTGGTGAACTTTTTATGTTATTTTTAGTTGTTTTTTCTAGATACGTTGTCGGGTCCCTTGGAACAGGCCTATAACAATTGTCTTGTAGGATATCCTGCATTTTTTGTACGTAATCTTGAGTATTCATAACCACAGTTGCGTTTCCTTTATCT